>CAJNDV010020724.1:5853-17168 GCA_905221635.1 Symbiodinium sp. CCMP2456
GGGTCTGTTGCTGAGATAATAATAATTATTATTATATTGGGGCGTAGGGTTACATTGTACTACAGTCATATTATCATGCACGCCTTGAGGACGTGTGTTGGCATTTTCGATTTATAGGCTTCTACATTACCTATAAGTTTGGTAGCTTCAAGACCACGCATTTTTGAATTAGGAATTTCTTGTTGTATCAAGCTTTGCGCCCATCATCCCGTGCAGAAGTATTGGCAGCGTTGGCGTTGGGATCAAGGTCCAACATCTCCGATTCATATGGTTTGAACAGGGTTTTGGGGCCCCTTAGACTATGATTATAATAAGGAACCCCAAAAATAATATGGAAGGCCCCTGCATTAGGGTGGAAGGTTTGGGAATTGGGGGTTAGCTTGCGGTTTAAGGTCTGCCGTGGTCAAGGATTCACTCTAAACCCATAAACCCCAAATCCTAGACATAGGGTAAGAGGGTCCTGATTCGAAGGCTTGGGCCTTGCGGGGTGTATGGTGGAGTTCCAGGTTGCTGAACTCGACGTCTACCCATATCTTCCCATATCCCGCAACGAAGGAATAGACCATAAACCAGAATAGAATCCCTAATGTAATTTACGGTATATATTTCTTAATGAAGGGGTAATGGAAGATCTGGACACTGGATATGAAACCTCTCCTTGACAGGCTCTGCAACTGAAAGCCCGCATTGTCTCGTTCCGACGGCGTCCGCTGGGATTAAGGATAGTAACCTTTAACTCTATAAACCCTAAACCCCATAATATAGGGTTTAGGGTTTATATAAGGTTAAAGGCTACATCCCAGACCTTTCTGACACCAAACACAAGCTAAGCTCAACACTCTGGAAATCAAAACCCTCGAAGCTGTCGGCATGAGAGAAGATGTCCAACCCTGGACCCACCTAGCGCTCTTGATAAGGATACAAGTTACCACTTAACCCAACACCCTAAACCCCAAACCCTAAACTGCTGTAATCTTGCACTCTAAACCCTAAACCCTAAACCCTGAACCCAAAACCCTAAACTGCTGTAATCTTTCAGGGCAGGAGGATTGGGTTCCGGGGCTATAGGCCACAGTAGACTCCGAGCAAAAGTGCTCGCCGATTCGCTGACCTCCCTTTTTGCCCAAGACCGGCTGGCGGCTAGCATTCCCTTAAAGGTAACTCTGTCACGTTTTCTACTTCCCTTAAAGAGCTAAAGCCACTAAATCGGGCCTCTTTTGGGGGAGGGCCCTCCCCACAATCCTTTAAGTAGGCCCTCTTGTAAATCCTCTGACACCATGAGAAAGCCAATCCTATGGAAGGTTTATGGTTGAGGATGCCTCAATTCGAATCAAAACTCAAACCTGCACGGTTTAGCGTTTAGGGTTTAGGGGTTTAGGGTTTAGGGTTTAGGAACCCTAAGTTGAGGGTTTGGGACCCCTATAAGGCTGGTAAACCACATCTCAATGCGAAGGACAGCCGCAACCTTAAACCCTAAACCCTAACCATTTACAGAACCCTAACCCCCCTGACCCATTGCGCAATAAAGCCAAGTTCCTTGGCTCACCAGCAAAAAGCTCTAAGATCTAGTCTAGGGGTTAGAGCTTAGCGTAAAGCAGAATTGGGAATGAGTTTACTAAGGTTTCAGGGTTTCGTGCTTAGAGCTTTGGGATGGGGGTGTACTTGGAGGGTCGGGAGACTCAGTAAGTAGGTAAGAAGTAGACTTATAAGTACCCCAAAAGGGGCCCTAATTGGGGCCCCTAAGCCCCGAAATACAAAAACCTAAAGCCTAAACGTGTCGAGTTTTTTGGGCCTAAGCCCCGAAATACAAAAACCCAAAGCCTAAAACATACAAACGTTTAGTTTAGGGTTTAGGGGTTCAGGGGTTTAGGATTTAGCATTTAGGGTTTAAAGTTCAGGGTTCAGTTTAGGGGATTCTGGGCTCTAATCGTAGCAAGCAGTCCTCCAATGCTTTAGGCTTGGATGGATGAGCTGCCTGCCAAGTCTTGGGGGAGTGGTCTGGGAAGTTGGGCTTCAAGGGCTTGACCGGGCAGTCTGAGTGATGTGGCTTGAAGTTTAGGGTTAACCTGGTTCTCAGGGCCATTCATGGCCTGAATGCTTTTAAACCATGACCTTAGCCCTAAACCCTAACTAAGCTGTTCAATAACCAACTGGGGAAAAGCATATACTTTTTGGGTTAGTTATGTTATTAAAAACTACTACCCCAAAAAAGTAAAAGCACAATGATACTACGGAACATCCTAGCTAATGTACGGTTCAGGTATCCGAGTTCGGTGTTCGCAGCAGAACGCGTGAGCGAACAGGCCTGAGAATTCAGGGGCTCTATCGCAAAGCGGGGAGTACGGCTCTGTTACGGCTGCCATGGTTGTAGAATTTGGTTATCGATAACCTCTAATGCCTAATCGAAACCTATGTAATTAAACCGTTGTTCTAAGTGCAGATGAACCCTGGGTTCCTGAGTGACCCCATAATAATAACGGTACCCTTTTTCCTAAAAATCGGCTTTGATAAGGGTAGTTTACACCAAAAAGGGCAAAAGGGTACTACTCAGGAACCTAGAAACTTCAGCCCAAAGGGTCCGAAGTACCTATAATAGCAGAATGTAGGGTTTCTATATGAAGAGTTAGTATTACGGTTGATGGACAAAATCCTGCACTACCCACTATAAGGAATATACCATAATTTCCATAGTTTAGGGTCCTTAAGGTCATGCAGGATTTTGTCCATCAACCGTATGATTTGGGGGAAGTATCCCCCGTAACAGTACCTAGGACCCTTTAGGCAGGTATTGCTGATGGAGAACCAGGCTCCACGATTTGCGGGAAAGTACCTCTAACTGCACAAACCTGTTCAGCGCGCTTGTGTATGACTTGACAAACATAGAGCCTACATGTACATACATAAACATCTAACGCTTGCTACATATACATGTATATATATATATATACACATACAAACATATGTACACACATAACCTCGCACATATCTAGCAAGATATGTATGTACGTATGTATGGGCTTGTTCCGTGTATTCATTGTACACAAAACTGGCCAGAAGATGTTACTGTAAGTGTAAACCCTAAACCTTCACCTGGGAGCGAGGACCTGCGGCCTTAGATACAGAAACCATAGTAAGGAGCCCTACAAAGGGAGGCTTTTAGGGGGTTCCCTTATTTTAGGGTTTAGCGTTTAGAAGGGTTGTTTAAGCTCTAAAAACCCTATGCCCAAAGCCATAAACCCTAAGCCCTAATATAGAAGCCTAAATAATTACCTATATGATTTTGTGGCTTCCCTATTCTGAATATACTATAAAGCGTTTAGGGTTTAGGGTCCCCAAACCCTATTCTAATTATTACTTGGAGGCCCAGGGGACTTAGTAAGTAGGTTATAAGCAGAGTTATAAGTACCCTAAATGGAGTTACCCCAATTATAACCTGACTTATAACCGACTTACTAAGTCCCCTGGGCCTAATTATTAAGGCCCCTACATCAAACCCTCACCTCGGAGCGAGGACTGAACATCATCGGGAGGGAGTCGTCGGCGCTCTGCTGGGTGGAGGTCGGGGACAGGAGGCCCCGCAGCCTTGGGATGAGGTTTAGGGTTTAGGGTCTAGGGTTTAGGGTTTGGGATCGGTTTCCATGAGAGGTGGAAGGGATCCTTGGGACAAGGGGGGTTTCCCTAAAGGGATCCACAAGGGTTCTATAGGGGTTTGGGGCTTGGGGTGGCCGCAAACCCTAAACCCTACACCCTTCCAGAATGCGACCAACACTTGTACTTGGACCGACCTTCTGGATCGGACCCTGGTATGAAAAAGCAAAACAAATTTCAGGATCTAACCCTGGATAAAACTACCATAAAACAGTCTTGTAGAATGTTCTTACAAACACGAATGCAGTATGGGATTTATAAGGACGCCATAAAAAAGAGTTTGGTAGGTTAGGGTAAACCCTAAACCTTCGCACTTTCGTCGCAATGAGACCCACCCTAAACCCTAAACCCTAAACCCCCCGAAAGCCGCTCTGGAACCTCAAAGTCTCATCTGATGCCACGCTCCTTGCTCTTTAAGGAAGGAAGACATACTGTTGATGGACAAAATCCTGCATTACCCATTATAAGGAATATACCATAATTCCCATAGTTTAAGGTCCTTAAGGTCATGCAGGATTTTGTCCATCAACAGTACCTGTAGCTGTGGTTGAAGAGGTAATCCTATAACCTATATCTATTGCAGGTATACTCCATGAACCTACAGTATCAGGTTTCGTTATGCTCGACCTTGTATTCTATTGTTTTCTTTTCTGAGAGCTTGCGAAGCCCTGGCGCTAAGATGCCCAGTGGCTTGTGCGCCATGCCAGACAGCGAATGTGAAGGCGAAGAACGCTTGCTGGATGTACTCTTCTGCGACCCGTGCCGCCGGACGGACATCGTGGAGTTCTGCAAGGCATTGGGGATAATATGCCGTATAGATGATACATAAAGGTTTACTGAGGGCCCGGAGACACTACATACGTTGTCACAATGTTGTAGTGCAGCAATAGACCTGTATGGGTTTATGTTTCAGGGGCTATGGCGGTTTAGGTTTGAGCGCAGGCTTCTCGCGAGGAGAAGGCATCAACGAGTGGATGAGGCGGGGTTTGAGCATGGTGAAAGGCTGTATGACTCGTATGACACCTTCTCGTAGACCTAGGAGGCTTGATACTAGAAGAGGTTCTGGGGTATTTTATTTTACGATTATAAACGGAATATCAAGGGATGCTATTCCTGCGTATTGCTACGGACTTATGCAGACCTCTAAACGTTGGACCCTGCCTAGTCTGAAAAGCCTGCGGTATTGCTTAGGTCCTTACTTGGAGAGACGGGGGACTTAGCAAGGAGGTGCTAAGTAGGTTGATAAGTACCCTAAAAGGGATCCTAATAGGGGCTATGCATGATACCAAACCCTAAACCCTAAACCGCCACAAAATAAGTAAAATAAGTACTTACTACGTCCCCCGACCCTCCAAGTATGGCGAGGGAGCTGCTCGTCGCTGACAGACAGTTGGGAGCTTCTTTGGACTTTTTACGATTTGGGTAGTTTTCTAAATTAGGGTCCCTTTTGGGGTCCTTTTTACAAAGGTGCCGTACTATATTGGGGACCTAAAAAGGGACCCTAATTTAGAGAACCATCCATTTGGACTTTTGGCCGCGTAGTATGGAAACATCTGCCAATGACAACCTGACATGCAGTGCCTGGTTTGCCATGGCTGACATGCATTACGACACGCCGTGGGTACAGGGTTGGTGCACGAACCTGCTTGAAGTGCTTCCTGGCAATGCCAGAATCTTCCAATCCCGGCCAAATATGTGGGTAGTTCTCTAAATTAGGGTCCCTTTTTGGGTCCCCAACAGAGTACGGCACCCTTATAAAAAGGACCCCAAAAGGGACCCTAATTTAGAAAACTACCCCATGTGCGCTTCTTGTGCATACTCATAGGCCCTAAAGTAGTTCTTTTGGGGGTTCATATTTAGAATCCTATAAGGGGTAACCCCAAAAAGGAACTACTATGGGGCCTATGGGTAAACCCCTTCTATACCATGACTTTGCGCCATGAAAACAACTCGAGCAGTAGTGGGAGAAGGTTGTGCAACAGTGACAGCAAAAGCCTAGCCTTCGAAGGCTGTCTTACACTTCCCAGATTTGACTCGCTTGGTTTAGGGTTTATAGTGCTTAGAGTTTAAAGTCTACCTTAAACTACCATAACCTACTCTTTTGTAGGTTCTTATTGTGAAACCTAATATAGAATTTATAGGGACCCTACAAAACGGTAGGTTTTGGTAGCTCAGGGTAGAGTCATGGTCGGGATGCGGTCGAGATCCTGTTCAGCTACAACAAAAAACCCGGATTGGTACCCTAAACCCTAAACCCTAAACCCTAAACCCTAAACCCGCATACTTCAAGTCCACCGGGCCAGAATGCTCTAAACGTCAAGCCCTACACCCTGAAACCCGGTTTAGGGTTTAGGGTTTAGGGATCCAGCGACCCTTAACCCTAAAGTCTTGAACGCGTACTGTAGGAGCCTCGAAAATTCGACAAAGGGCTGAGGAGGGATATACTATACAGTTGTGTTAACAATGACTTATGTGACAGCTTTTAAGGAACCACCAAGGAACCCGCACAACCTAAGCACGAACCCTTGAACCCTATACCCTGGGCCGTATAAGACTTAAGACTCTCAACCCTGAACCCTACCTCCTGCAGTCTTCATCGTAGTTTCTTTTTGGGATTACCATATAGGATCCTAAACATAGAACTGGTTCAGCCCGAAAAGGAACCACAATGCGAGCCTGTAGGGAAACCCTAAACCCGAAACCCTATAACCCAAAGCCCTAAGCCCTAAATCCGAAAACCTTAAATTTAAAATAAAACCCTGAAGCCCTAAACCCTAAACCCGAAAACCCTGAAGCCCTAAACCCTAAACCCAAACTCTGAACCCTCAAAGGCCTGACTGCTCGTCGAGTTCAGGGATGTCATCTTCCTGATCAGCCAGTGCTTTAGTCTTCATGGGTGAGGCTCAGAGGCTAGAGTGTATACGGGTTTAGGGCTTGGGGTTAGGGTTTGGGGTTTCAGAGTGTACGCGGGTTTAGGGCTTGGGGTTAGGGTTTGGGGCTTCAGAGTGTATGCGGGTTCAGGGCTTGGGGTTAGGGCTTGGGGTTTCAGAGTGTACGCGGGTTTAGGGCTTGCGGCTAGGGTTTAGGTAAAAGTTTCTTTGCTGCTTTACTGGCTTTTGCCGGTTTTAGGCGGGGTGAAGGGATATGGGGGTTCTACCGGATCTTTGTCAGGGTTTTAGCAGTTTTCATGTGGGTTTTAGGGTGGAGGAGGCGGCGTTGGTAAGGGAACCACCGTTGTACTCTTAACCGTAGTACCCATCACCCTTCAAACACCTCGCCAATGGATTCACCCCTAAACTTTAACCCTAAATTCCCTAAACTCTTTAAACCCCGAAACCCTAGACTCCCTAAACCCCTAAACTCCCGAAAGCCTAAGACCCTAGACTCCCTAAACCCCTAAACTCCCTTAACCCCTAAACCCTAGACTCCCTAAACTCCCTAAGCCCTAAACTCTAAACCCTAGACTCCCGAAACTCCCTAAGCCCGAAACCCTAATTCTTACTCCCTAAACCCCTAAACTCCCGAAACCCCTAAACCCTAGACTCCCTAAACCCCCCAAACTCCCTAAACCCTAGACTCCCTAAACCCTATAGATGGGCACCTCCAGTCATTGCAGCGGCAGCACTCCAGAGCCCCAGCAAGCTCCACGAAGCCTCAGATTCGGAACGGTAATATAAGGGCCTTAAAAATTAGACTAGGGTTTCGGGGCCCATTCTAGCATACATTGGAGTTTTTTGCGGTGCTTACCTGTATCCCCCAACCCTACGAACTAGTAGATTATGACTCCTACTTCTAGGGTCTAACCCGTAAAACGGTAGGTTTGGGGACACCCAGGTACGGCTCTTGTTTAGGATTTAGGGCTTAGGGCTTGGATGGCTTCAGGGGTTTTAACGGTTTAAGGGTTTTGTGATTTAGGATTTAGAGTTTGGGGGTTTTGGAGGTTTTACCGGTTTTTGTTCATTGTTTAGGGTTTACTGCTCTTTTGGCTTTGGGTGCTAGGGTTTACCCTGCACCCTGATATGAAACCGTAAACTCTTGGCTTGAGGGCTCTTGGGTTTACGTCGTCCAGGAAACCCTCAACCCTAAACCCTAAACCCCTAAAGCCCAAACCCTAAACCCTAGACCCTGAACCCTAAACCCTAAACCCTATAAACCTGAGCCGGTGTGACGCTCTCTGGTGATTGCGCTGGTGCTTGGTCTGGGCCGTGGGCCCAGGGTGAAGGTTTAAGGTTTAGGATTTCAGGGTTGGGGGCTGGCTATACTATTTGGGGGGTCCCTTATTATAACTGTAGTATAATGGGCCCCCAAACAATATTCTAACTATTAAGGCCCCTATAGTATCTTAGCATTGCCGGGTCTTTGTTGTGGCCTCATTCAGGAACGCTGGGAGGGAGGGATAGGGACTTAGAGGCCAAGGTCTGCTCATGAATTTCAGGGGTTTGAGAAAGAATGCTCGGGCCACACAAGCAATCAAAAGAGCCGAAGTCTTAAATCCATCAAAATCAGCGGAGATATCTGTCATGTTTGTGGATAGCCAGCTTGAATCATCAAAAACATTGCAAGCACTCTCTAGAAAGGCTTTGCAAGAACATGCAACACCCCGAAATGGACCTTCACATTGAGACTTACACAACTGAAACATCGACTCGCCAGCCCCAAACCAAATCAACCCTAACATCTAAACTGAACCACTGCCGCTAAAATCAAGTGCCCTCCCGCCCCCAGCAAGCCTCACGCTCTTCCAGAGCGTCGGGTTTAGTGTTCTAAACCATGAACCCTAAAAACCAAGTTCTCCTTGTTTTGGTTTTTGGTGCAGTACCCAAACAGGCCCCCAAAGTCCTTAAACAATGAGAACTTGGACCCTGAGGGTATGAAACGCTCTTAGAGTTGTCGCGCATCATGAGAAGCTTTCTGCATCGACAGAAGGCATTCAAACCAGCACGTTACGCATTCGCCCATAACTCAAAGTACGCTTATCAGTATCAGTGCTGCTCGTATCCTGGTACTTTCAGTGCAGTACAGAGGCTTTTTAGAATTATGATCACCGTGGAATATGCTGGAGATTACAGTTCTGTGTATACACTCACCAGATATAACATATGTCAGCTAATGCACTTGTATCATAACATACCGCATTAAATCGAAGGTGGTATTAATTGTATTTTCGTGTATGGGTATTACTACGATTTCGAACACTCTTATCAGATCTTTCTAGTAGCTACTGACACCCATACCATTGCTAATGCTACTATGGTTGTTGCTACTGTCTGATACTACTACGAGTAGTCGTATCGGCGCTGAAAGAGCACTACTATACGTAGCACGCACGAACATATTTACACACATGCATGCATGAACACCTGGATGTATTCATGCATACAGGAGACAGGAGTGCAACCATGCATACGTACATACATACTCATATAGTTAACAAGTACTTTCATACTTACGCAAAAAAGCCCAAAGCCCTGAGTGCAATTCGTGTGCTATGTAGGCGTTTGTGGGTGTGTGAATTTGGCTGTATGCTTGCTTGCTTGCTTGCTTGCTTGTTTGCTTATTTGCTTGTCAACCTCGACCAGCTGAATCCTAACCCTGAGCATCAAAATAGCTCAAAAGCCTCATATAATAGGGTCTTTGGGCCCAAAATCCTTCAAACTAGGAGTCCTTTGACGGCCCTAAGCCCTAAACCCTAAACCTCGGAAGGCTAAGTTCGACAGGTAGCCCAACTCACGGGCCAGAGTGATCCAAGGCTGGAAGAATGTCCTCAGCAAAATCATCACAAAGGGTTTAGGGTTTAGGGCTTAGGGCTTAGGGTTTAGGGTTTAGGGTAGCCTACAAGTGACAAGTCCGTCCGAAAACGGACTACCTTCAAAAGTGCTGCAGAACACTGCGCAGCACAGAGCCCTAAGCACCAACTGCAGGAACCGTCATCCAGTCTAGAAATCAATAATGTAGGGGCCTTAGTAATTGGAGTTGGGTTTTGGGCTCCTGTATAGTATAGTTATAATGGGGGAACCCTATAGAAAAATAGTGGCAATTATCTAGGCTTCTGTAGTACCGCAAGGCCGGGTCCTTGCAAGAAGGTGGTGCTGCCGGTCCAGTTGGGATCCGTGAAACACATTCGCAACATGTCGCGACGGCTTATATTAGGACTTAGGGATTAGGATCAATGTCTACCCCGACTCGACAAAAAATGCGTTTCGTGGTTTTTTGAGTTCAGAACTTGTCTGCACCAAGACTTCACGAGACGGCAACGCGTGAAGCTAAGTCCAGGCCTTTGAGCTGCCAAACCCTAGTGGCATAAGCCCTATTCGGGACGGGTTTAGGGTTTAGGGTTTAGGGTTGAGGGGCACTTTAGGGATAACCCCGCCCTGAAGCACCAAAGCCTTAGACAGCCCCTGTAGCCCTTAAACCTAAACCCAAGCCCTAAACCCCGTAAATCAACACCGCAACCCCCGAAACTTTAGACCCTAAACCCTAAACACCAAAAGACGATGTTAAATCTCATTCTATAGTAACAATGTAGGTAACCTTGTAGGAGCCCCGAAAGGACCAAACAGGCAGCCCCTTAGCCCTTGTAACACGCTATAAGAAATCTCTTCAGAAACCCTTACAGAGAAGCGCTGAAAAGAGGCCAAGAAAGGAACCGTTGAGTCTGAAAAAGCGAGCGAAACCCGATAGAAATCTCTTACCCTCGAACTGACCTATCAGAAATCCCTTTTAAAGGAAGCTCTAAACCCTAAACCCCGGCCAGAAGCCTCACCCCTCAAAGCCTAAAAGCCCCACAACCAGGACCCTAAACCCAAGCAGCCCTTGAAGGAAGCCAAAAGTAAACCTTGAAAGAACCCTTAGAGGAAAGCCTATACTAACGCTTAAAGGCAAGCCCTACAGTATACCCTGAACCGGCTGAACCCTCCTAACTCCTAAACCCTAGAACCCTAAACCCAACACTAACCCTTAACCCTTAAAGTGACGAATCCTAAACCCTCCTAAATCCTAAACCCAACACTAACCCTTAGCGACGAACCCCACAAGGGAAGCCTTGAAGTGACCGCAAGCAGAGAGTCCCCACCCTTTTTGGAAGGACCCGAAGCCGCCCTAAACCCTAAACCCCTAAACCCCAACCCCTAAACCCCTCCACCCCTAAACCCTAAACCCTAAAACCCTAAAACCCCCAAACCCCAAAACCCCTAAACCCTTATAAACCCCTAAACCCGTAACCCCCCCCCCCCGCTTTTTGGAAGGACCAGAAGCCGGGAGTCTTATGCAAGTGTGGGCTACGGCCTGCTCGGAAAGCCATACCTATGTCAGGTCTCAAGGCGTCGAGTCTTGTGGGTTTAGGGCTTGAGGCTTCGGGTTTTTCGGTTTGGGGTCTAGGGATTAGGGTTTTCGGTTTAGGGTGTAGGGTTTATCATGTCAGGTCTGAAGGCTTAGGGTTTTGGGTTTTAGGGTTTAGGGCTTCAGGGTTTTAGGGTTTGGGCTTAGGGCTTTAGGGTCTTGGCGGTTTGGGCTTTATGTCCTAAGGTTTAGTGTGAAACTAGAAGTGTGGGAGAACTCTTACGGGCAAAACCTAAGCGCTCCCACGATCGGCCTGCGCGTCTGTAGACGCCTCTTTTGCTCTATTGTACCAGATGCCTTCGGAGACGACCTGCCAAGCATGACAAGCC
>CAJNDV010020724.1:17268-37429 GCA_905221635.1 Symbiodinium sp. CCMP2456
CACCCCCACCACCACCACTACTACTACTACTACTACTACTACTGCTACTACTGCTACTACTACTACTACTACTACTACTACCTCTAGGCCTCCAGTATCGGTTATTTTTTCGGGGTCATGGCTGCCTTTGGCTGGAATCGAAAGCCTGTCGCGGCTGCTAAGGTTCCCTGCAGGGCCCTGAGGATCAGCTCCGGCGTCTTCAGGATGCTCTTGGAGACGTCGAGCATCTGCCAGGACCTGGTCCTGTGTGAGCGTCCCCTCCTGCCTTGGAATGAGTTTTTGCTCTTCCGCATCCCAGTCCAGGAAGTTGTACTCCAAGTCACTCGTCACCCACCCCATTTCCTGCGCTTTGGCCTGAGCGTCCTTGTCGCCCCCAAAGGTGGTCACTCGGGTGACGATCTCCGCCACCAGGTACTGGAGCAACATGGAACCTCAATCCCAACTCTGTTTTCGCCGGGCGCCTGCAAGAAACTCTTGCAGTCCCCAATATACGTACTTGAGGAATACTCCTTAATTAATCCCTAACCCTCAAAGGACTCAGATGTTAAGGCTTTTGGGCCCAAAGACCCTATAGTATATAAGGTTTCGGGCCACTATGATGCTAAAGGTACATGTTAATTCGTTCATATTCGGGATCCTACTAGGAGTTCCTTCTTGAACCCTAAACCCTAAACCCTAAACCCTAAATAAAGGGATATTGGAAGATCCGACTCTTTGAGACATCGCATGCTGTTGCAGTGTAGCACGTACCGTGAGGTCCAGATCCCGACAGCCATGAAACCCCAAAAAGGTTTAGGCTGCAGTGGATTAGGGTTCATATAGGGCCTTAATAATTAGAATAGGGTTTTGGTGTTTGTTCTTACTAAGTCATAACACGAACCCCCAAAATAGTATTGGTAATTTCTTTTGGCACCTACATTATATGTTACAGACCCAGACCCCAAAAAACACAAATTAAAGAACAAAACAAACGCATAATGAGACGGATTGCTGCGGGCCATGAGCGCCACCACCGTGGCCTGCATCTCATACGAAAATTGGATGGCTTTGGGACTTCTGCTTGAGGCTTTTCATGTAGGCTTTTCGGGTTTAGGGTCTAGGGCTCTAGGGTTTTAGGGTTTAGAGTTTAGGGTTTTAGGCACACGAGCACGCGCACACACACACACACGAACACACGCGGAATACGGTCAACCTAGCCCCCAAAAACATGAAACAGTAAACTAACATCCACAGTGGAAACCAAAAACCTGGCAGCGTTGCTGGTGCATGCCGGGAGGGAGGGGGGGGGTCTGAAGATCAGGGGAATCTGCCCAAGAGGTCCTACCGTCCAGGGCCCCCAGACCTTCCAAGATCCCTTAATTAAGGAATCTACCTATCACTCATATTATTAGAGATCCCACTGTAATTTAAGGCATTCTTCCTGACAAAAGCGATCAGCTGCTACAAGATTCGGCCTCTCCCATGTTTGGAACACTGAACACTTTGCCAGGAAACACACCCCTATAAGACAGGGGCCTTAATAAGTAGAATAGGGTTTGGGGGTACATTATACTATAACTATAATAAGGAACCCCCCGAAAACCCTATTCTAATTATTAAGGCCCCTACATTAACACGGAAACTTCCCAAACCCAAAGACTCGACCCGGAGCCCCAAACCGCAAGCTCATGCACAAAGAAGAATCCCAAATCTCATGAGACGTCTCTGGGACCCTACCTATGTCCTCCATTGTAATTCCTTTTGGGGTGACCTTATAGGAAAACTGGTCAAGCAACAGCAAGAACTACAATAAAGGCTATATGCAGCTGATTGAGGCCATGAAACTTGAGGTCAAAACACAAAACCTACTTGTCCAGTATCCTCGGGCACTAATGGTTTAGCTCTTTGATTATTTCGGGATTATACAACCTAAACCCTACACCCTAAACCCTAAACCCTTAGCCCTAAACTCCCCAAAAGGGGTAAACACTTACCGACTCTACTACTAAGAAGATGACAGCCAGAGCTAGGCTCTGACTCTGCCCGTCGCGCTTCGAATTTTGGGTTTAGGGCTTATGGGCTTAGGGTTTAGGGTTCTAGGGCAGGGCTTACCTAAACCCCCAAGAGTAGGCACAATAATGGCCTATGTAAGGCTTCGAACATGCCATTTTTCTATATAGTTGGGGTCCAGGTAAGGCTGATAAAATTGTTTAAAGGATGCTATATACTGCTTACTAGGAGCTATATATGCCTGGACGCCATTCGGCCCTGCTGTGCTGGGCCTGTACCAAGGTTTCGAAGGCTTCCGTTGACACATAGTCCGCATCAATTTTGGCCTTCCAGAGGAGCCGGGGGTTTAGGGCTTAGGGTTTAGAATGCTTTCAATTAAGTCAGAACCCCTCAATATGAAGTCGCTGGCCGCCAAGCCCTCAACACTTCAAGCACCGTAGTCTCCAGATGGCCGACTGTAGCGTGCTACAAAATGCTACTCGAACACCATGCAAACCCTGCAAAACTCATTCAGCCTGGTACGATGCCGCCGCCCTGCAATCTACCCTTTGCGAGCTAGCTTAGAAGCAGCCCGGAGTGCGCGAAAGCCCAACTCATGCCAATCCCAGAACCCCAGCTCACGCCATCGACATGGCAAGGACACAAATGACAAGCGTCTTCCTAAACTCCCTTTAGCCTCAAAGGACTCATAGTTTTTAAGGCTTTTGGGCCCAAAGACAAAGACCCTATTGAAGGAGGCTTTTCTGGGCTATGTTGATGCTAAGGGTCCCCTACATAACTACGATCCCACATACCGAGGACCCCATAATAGTAAGGGTACCCTTTCTCCAAATATTCGGTTTTAATAAGAGCACTACTCAGGAACCTAGTATTGTGTCCGGGCAAGAACAAGTCTCAGCCAGCAGGTCTAGTTCAGGGATGCGGATGGTCAAGGGCTCAGATGGATCACTACTACCTCGGTTTAGGGTTTAGGGATTTAGGGTTTAGGGGTTTAGGGGTTCAGGGTTTTGGGTTACCGTCGGTTACCTTATGATTTTCTTGTCATATGGAACGCAGCCAAGCAAGGAACTACTTTGAACGGTCTAGGTAGAACACAACACCAGCCCAATAACCCTTCACGCTTCTGTCAAAAACAATTCAAAAGCATCCACAGACCAAAACAAACTTTTAGGCCTTACCGGACAAAAAAACGCCCATTAGACCTTACAGCATCTAGTGAAGCCCTGCAAGTCCCCAAACAGTCCTACAGGACTTCAGGGAGCTGAAACCCTGAGACGACCTTATAAAATCAAAACCTACAGCCTAGAAGAAAAGCCTCCGTTTAGGAAGTCCTGGTAGCCTAACAGGCGCGTTTTATGCCCTGAGAAAGCCTCAAACCCTTTTCCAGCCCCGAAGAAGCCTTTTACGCAAGCCTAAAAACCCCTAAGCCCTAAATCCTGTAAGAATGAAACGCAGAATCCCTAAATTGCTCTTCCCCACCAGCTGGCCTCGAGCACTTTCCGGTCCTCCTCGGCAAAGCCTGGATCGGTTGAGCATTTAGGGTTAAGGGTTAAGGGCTTAGGGTTTTTGGGCTCGGAGGCTTAAGCAGGACTTGGGGTTTCGGTTTAAGGTTCAAGGGCTCCCCCTAAATCCTAAACCCTAAACCCCAAAACCTAAACCCTAAACCGACTTGGGGTTTCGGTTTAAGGCTCAGGGGTTCCAGGTTTAGCGCTGAGGGCTTCCGAAGTCTGCGAACCCCGGAGACCCTAAAAGCTTACACCCATTGAGCTCAAATCCCTAAGTTGCAAGATCTATCTACTGTACGAGCCTGAACAATTGCCTATACTATTTTGGGAGTTCCATATTGTAATTATAGCATAATATACCCCAAACCCTATTCTAAGTATTAAGGCCCCTACATTACCACCCTTATGGCGCAAACATGTCAATGTTGAAGCCTGCAAGGAGGGGAGGTTAGGGTTCGGAGGCTTCAGGCTGCAGACATAACGTAGGGGCGGGCCTATGAATTAGAATAGTTTTTTTTTTGTTTTTTGTTGGGGGGGGGGGGCTCCTTACTATAACTGAAGTAGAATATACCCCAAACCCTATTCTGATTGTTGAGGCCCCTGTCTTATGCTGTTATCGGGCTCTGGGGACTCCTGGTGGTTTGTGATCACTGGGTCACTTGCCTGAAGCACCCCGCCAGCCCGAGCCACCATGTGAACGCATAATTATATACTCCCCAAAGCACGGTTTAGGGTTTATAGGGATTAAGTACGATTCATGCTCTGAGCGCATGGGGTCACGCACAATTTGCGAGCCCACACATGGGTAGTTCTCTCAATTAGGGTCCCCTTTAGGGTCCTTTTTATACTGCGATGTAAGGGTGCCGTACTACATTCGGGATCGAAAAAGGGACCCTAGTTTAGAGAACTACATATATAGAACCGTTACAGTACCCCGATAGAAACCCTTTTAGATCCCTTCAAGGAACCCCTAAACAGGGACCGTAATTTAGAGAACTACCCACATCGAACAGATGCAGGCGAGATGCATTTGGTCTGTTTGAGCGAAAAGTGACGCACTGCATCAAGGTACCTCGGAGGAGCACGGGACGAAACAAAAATCAACATAAAATAGAAACAGACAAATTATAGAGAGTAGCGATGACGATGATGGTGATTGTGGTGGTGGTGCTGCAGATGATGATGATGATGATGATGATGATACTCTGCATCGTAATATCCGCTCTCTGAAAGCTGCCAAATCCTGGAAGCTGCTATGACTTGCGTGCAGGCCCAACGATACTTATAAGTTGCTTGTAACTAAGGTAGCTGTAGTGCACTTCGCTATGTTTTCGTTGCTGATACCTACATAGGCATTAAGCTTCGAGACCGGCAAAGCCTTTCAAACCAACTGCTTCTGTTCTCAGCCCCAGATGCTCATATATAATATACTAAAACATATAAATAAGTTTCGAGCCATCGGTCAAGACATCAGCCAACACGAGTTCAAGACAATAAACACACGGGCATCGCAAAACGAAGCTGTGTGAAAGTGGCACTTCGTACATGGGAGAAACAATGTAGTCCCCAACTATGAAACGGATTGTGCCACGAGCTATGTACTATACTGCATCTCATGATCCGTTCTTTAAGCAGACACCAAACTGTAACAAACCCGAAACCCTCAAATCCTGCAGCCTCTATCCGCTACATAGTCATGTAGTCAAGGTGGCAGGGGCAGCGTCTCCTCTTTCACGAAGAGCTCCGTCTGAAGGAAGACCTGCACGGAGATTTAGTGCATTGCGTTTGCACAGACCCACCAACTACCCCACAATAGAATCTAAACACGCACTATTAACGACAATAAGGGCTTGTCAGGGGGTCCTATGTACATATGTAGTAGAATGTGGGGCTTCTATATTCTGACTCGCAATTATGATTTGGGGAAGTACCCCCCATAACAGTACCCATTAAAGCGTGCTTGGGGATGATTTAACGCGGAAGCCTGAGGTTTCTCAGGGACTGGGATTTTCTTCCGTTCAGGAGCTGTTTTGGGGTAGTTCTCCGAATTCTTTAGAGAACTACCCATAGGGGTTCATATAAGCACATGGCCCAGCCAACCACCCACACAATATAGATCTTGCTGCTCTGGTGGCATGTCTTGCTCGCGGAGGTTGCTTGTCTTGTTTGCAGTGGGGTAGAAGACAAACGCAAGCTAATTAAACCAAGTTCCTACATCAAACAGTGGTCAAACGTGTATATGGACCAGCACACGGGTAGTTCTCTAATTAGGGTCCCTTGATAGGTTCCCCGAATAGTACGGCACCCTTCACCCTAAAAGGGACTCTAAGTTAGAGCAAAGTCCAAACTGGCAGCGAAGTAGTTCCGAAGTCGGGCTTTTAATAGGAGACGTATCCGTGACGACCAAACCAAGACAAGACACCAAACTGGACCTAAAACGGTTTGGGGCTGGGGTCATTCAGGGTTCAGGTTTTAGAGTAAACCCTGCAGGTTTATCAAGGATAGTTTGTAGGGCTGTAGAAGTTTATGTATGCTTTTATCTCCTCGTATCCTTCGTCGTAAGACAAATTCTGATAATATCGGTTCTAAAGAACTTCCAGCAGAAACGAGTCTTTCCTGATCGGTAGCCAGACCTTCCAAGATCCCTTAGTTCGGAATAGACCTGAAAACGGTAGGAACCCGCATATGGTTCAGTGAGTACGCGTGGCCGAAGCGGCTGTCTGCCGGAGAATGCCGAGACACTGCAGAATCCTGCCTGTACATCTTTGCAAAACCACATACGAAGCTGTAATAACAACCCATGTCGCTGTAAGAGCATTTTGTAAAAAAACCTAACACCTTGGCTACGACCATCCTGAACCACAAAGCGTACATACACCACTTAGGAGGCTACAAGCCCCTGAAACAAAACACAAACGAACACACACACACACACACACACAAAAAGAAACACCCTTCGAGACTCAAATGCAACCAAATAGACCTGTAAGAAAATTTAAGCTTTTAGGATTGGGGTTTTTAACATAAGGATACTACTATAGGTTTAGGCTTTATCTTCAGATCAAAGATCAATGTCCCAAGTTTCAGTCGTCGTGACCTGCTTGCGATGGGGAGTGCAGATTCAGCTAGCTTGGTGACTTCTGTTGATGGTCGCACCCTTCTGGATGTCCCTTGCGAATCTTGCGACCGCCACCAGTAAGCTAGGGTGTCAACCACATCACAGTGTCTTTGGCAACATGGCCGCTGATGCTGTCCCACCGGATGCATTTTTCCGGAACTCCTAGACTGTCAAGACCATCTACAACCTTGTACACACATGAAGCCTAAACCCTAAACCCTCAACTTCTTTTGTTAAAGCCCCCGGTGCGCGTACCTTGTGAGGCGGCTTGGACACGAGAACCTCAGCAAGTGTTTCGGGCCTTCGGGCCAAGCTCGGGGATTTAGGAGTCTAGGATTCAGGGTTTATTGTGTGGGGGGTTTAGGGTTTAGGGTGTGGGGCTTAGGATTGTAAACTTTGGTGACTTTGGGGGTTTCGGGCTTGGGGCTGAGAGCTAGCTCAATACCCATTCATTAGGCTCCCAGGGGTCTGTGAGGAAACAGCAAGGGTTCCATAAGGGTGCTGTGAATGAAGGTTCTATATTGGTACTAGAAGGGGTTTAGGGTTTAGGGTCTTTACAGATAGTGTTGAGGCAACCCTGTAATCTATGCCGGGCGGGACCGGCCCGAAATGTCTTATGAAGGCGAAAATCAAGCTTCCCACAGGCCCTACAGTAGTTCCTTTTTGGGGTTCATACATAGAATCCTATAAGGTAACCCCCAAAGGAACTCTACTATGGGGCCTATGGGCTTTTAGTGGATTCTAGGCCCCGGCGGCGAGGCGCAGCCCTCGACATCCCAGATCGGCCCGCATTCTACCATTCTCCAGAGGCTCCACCAATTGTTTGGCCCAGTGGGTTTAGGGTTTAGGCCAGTGGGTGCAAGGACTGTCGGGCATCTTCATGAGCTCAGACTCGTCAACCACAGATGTTTAGGGAAGGCGATAGCTAGTAGACTAGACGGTACTAAGATTGGGATAGTTTTCACGGTTTCGGACTCTGAGTAAGCTAGCCCTAAACTATGAAAATTGTGCGGTTTGCCTCGCTACAAAGGATGCAGGGTTTGGCCTTCAGCAATAGAACCACTAGGCATGACTGGCTCTTTCGAGGGGCATCGACGATGGAAGGGGTTGCCAGGCAGCTTCTACTATAATGTAGGGGCCCTAATAATTAGAATAGGGTTTTGCAGGTTCGGTTCTTATAATAACTATAGTATAATATGCCCCCAAACCCTATTCTAATCTTATACTACAACTATACTAGCTGCCGTTGTGAACAGACCCCCGCTTTCTCAAAACTGGGCTCTATATCTTCAGTAAGAACCACTCAAACTTCAAATGTGCTTAAGCCGAAACCCTAAACCCGAACCGTCAGTAGCCCAAACCGGGGCGTCCCTAAACCCTAAACCCTGAACCCTAAACCCTAAACCCTGGACCCTAAATCCTAAACCCTAAACCCTAAACCCTAAACCCTGAACCCTAAACCCTAAAGACGAGAGCCAGAGAAGTCTGAGAGGCGCAGGCCCATTCATACCTTGGCTTTCGCCCGAAGGGATGGCACAGTGGAGCGGTTAGGGTTTAGGGTTTAGGGTTTAGGTTTTAGGGTTAGGTTTTAGGGTTAGGGCTTAGAGTTTAGGGTTTAGGGTTTAGGGTTTGTGGTTGAAGGTTTAGGGTTTAGGGTTTAGGGTTTGGGGTTTAAGGTTTAGGGTTTGGGGTCTAAGGTTTAGGGTTTAGGGTAACCGCAAAGAGATGGCACAGTGGAATAGGGTTCCTACATCACCAGGAACAAAGTATCGTCGCACTTTATATTATTAGACCATCTTGCGGAGGACGCGGAGTACTTGGAAGTGCATTTTACGTGGCCTGGCTGGCGGAGGAATTACAGTAATCCACCGGAATAAAATCAATACTACTACCATGTTCCGGGGAAAACGGGTTTGTGTCCTGTTCAAGAGCGACATANNGAACTTTCGTCCTACCGCAGTATTTACTCAGGCACGGTCCAAGTGATATGTCTTTGTGGACATGAACGAAGCCCTGTACCAAAAGGCTTTCCCTCTGCAGCTCAATTTCACTTTGCAGGTGAGGGCCCATGTCTTTGAAGCAGGGGTTGAAGGGTTTGCGGTTTCGGGTTTAGGGTCTAGGGTTTAGGTCTTAGGGTTGGGCGTTTTGTGTTTGCAGTTCTTGGTTTCGGTGGGCGAGCTCAGTCTCTGCATGCTAACAGCTTGAACCTCGCTCGGAGAAGTCAAGGACCCTACTAAACCCTAAACCCTAAGCCCTAAATCCTAAACCCTACTTTAAACCCAAAGCCCTCAACCCTAAACCCTAAATCCCAAGCCCTAAACCCTAAACCCCATCTTTCCTGCAGTGATTGTTTGGGAACCGCTATGAAGCAAACAGAGAATAGACACCCTATTTGTTTGTAGACCTTCAGGGTTTAGGGTTTAGGAAACCCTAAACCCTAAAGCCTAACTTTTATAAATCTTGAGGGTTTAGTAAACCCGAAGAGCCCTGCACAAGCCAATAGTGTAACTGGGGGCCTTCATAATTAGACTAGGCTTTTGGGGTAATATTATACTATGCTTATAATAATCCGCAAAATAGTATAGGTAATTATTTAAGCCCTAAGCCCTAAACCCTAAACCCTAAGCCCCTACATTACAGCAATCTGATGCAATGCTATCGCAGGCGCATGGGCCCATAGGCCTTGGGTAAGCTTGGGGTCTGCGGTTCATGGGTTTCCTCGGGGGTTGAGGGTTTGGGGTTCAGGGTTTAGGATTTAGGGTTTAGGTCTTAGGGTTCAGGGTCTAAGGTTTAGGGTTTAGGGTCTAGGGTTTAGGGTTTAGGTCTTAGGGTTTTTTTTTTGTCACCTCTTTTCCACCTGCCTGGTTAAGTTAGGTCGAATGCCAATTTGGCGGAGGCAGTTGCCTGCTGCATCGGCGCCCCAAACCCTCCAACCTGGACTAGCAAGTGACACCCCTTCAGCCTGGCAGCGCAACACCCATCGGAGCAGAGCTCTACAATAGGCCGACATGCAAAAAACACCCAAGCAGCACATCCGGAGCAAGCTCTACAGACGGTTAGGGCATATCCACAGCACGCCCTCACTTTGGGTGCAACAAATTAAAGTTTCGGGACATTTCGGCATGTGTTGAGTGCACCTAATTCACACTTCGGGAAATTTCGGCATCAGTCAGTGCGTGCACCAAATTCACACTTCGGGACATTTCGTAGTTATCTGAAGTTGCAAGGAATTCAATGATTACGATCTGTACAGCGGCTCAGATTGGCTCAGGGTCTCACTCAGATAGGAGTGGTTGGTCCATGAGGGGCTATGACCCTTGCACTGAATGCTGGAAAAGAAAAGTGCAGCCCAAATTCCAGGTCAGACATACTCAGCCAGCGATCACAAGAGAAGTGGCCACAGAAGAACATGCCAGCTGTCGAGTTCGGATTTCCACGGAATCTTCGGTCAAAGGCATGCGTACACTCTCCCGATGCCTCGCCACTGATATCGCGCTCTGATTGCTCAGCGGCTGGCCCCTAGAGTAGCCCTCGCGAAGGACGGAGTCAGAGTTTGCACGCATCAGGTAGGCTGAAGGTCCGTCTGAATCACAAGCATCATCAACGACTTTTATGAATGCGTTTTGCAATATCCATCGTGGACTGGACTGCTGCCGAACGGACTCCATAGCGCGAGGCACAGTGCAACAGGGAACCCTAGTGGGCAACTCAACAGCTTGAGCCTCCCTTGAGATGATTACAATACATAAATGCAAAACCTCTATGTAATTGACCACTCATGCCCCTTTCTCCAAGAATCGCCGTGTCAACGCAGAACGAAACAAAGAAGCCCTCTTTCCACGACGTACAAATCCAGAAATCAATAGAAGAAAAGAAGAGCTTTCAAATTGAGAATTCCGAACTCCTTCGGCCCATTCCTTTTGATGGATTTTCCCGAAGAGATCGAGTCGCTACTCTCCGAGGGGACAAACCTTCTTGGAAGTAAATTGACCAAGGCACGAGGTTGTAGAGTGGCTCGTTCAGATCAGGGACGAGGTGCGGTATGCTAAGGGTGCTCGAAGTTGCTTCTTCACTAGCATTCCTGTAGCTGTGGCAATTCCTCACGCCGAGATGAGCACAGAGCTCAAAGAGGCACGGGGACACACCGACTCCACAAACCCGAACTGAAAGAGGGCAAGTCTCCGGAGTGTCGTGCCATGCAAGGCCCCCTGACGTGAGCACGCCACGGATCCGATGCTCTCGGTCGTACACAATCAGAGTCCCAGGATTCAATGTGCCTGAGTACACAGTTTCCAACTGGCGCTGTAGCCATGAGATCGTAAGCTTGTCAGCGATGGACCCCACGTGGACCTCCGATCTGCATATGCCTCGTTGGAGGAATCGAAATGCTGATTTTTGGAAAGGAAGCTTGAACGTCTGAGCAAAGTTTTGCAAGAGTGGCGACTCTACAGGCCTCGGAATCTTTCTGCCAAGGTGCTCGAGTGCAACAATCCTCAAGAGAGCCTTGTGCCTACCGGGACGAGCATTTATGATGCTCTCACACTGGGCATGGTCTTCTCCTGAGTGAGGGCTGAACATCGTGTCGAAACGAAGGCTCACTGTAATGCCTGAAGCTGCATAACTGTAGTCTGTCCGCGCCAGTTGAACTCGGTAAGATGCTGCTTCGAGGATTACTCGCCCGTCGATTCCGTGGAATGTCGTGTTTGGGAAAAGAGCGGATTGAGTAACAAACTTCAGGACCCCTCCATCAGTACGGATTGGTTTGGAAGAGCGGCTCCCGCACTCGACCACCACGTACCTCGAGAGTCCAATCGCATCTTTGAATAACGGAAGAGCATCATATGCCTCCGACGCCCTAAGCTTAGGTGCAGAGCTTTGAACACGGTCTTGGCCAGCCGTCACTTCCGAACCCGAAGCTGTCCTTGTCCTCCGATCATGCTCCCGATCGTGAGAGGATGGCTGGAGAGATGCGATCGTGGACGATTCTTCACTTTCGCCCTCGACATACCGGTTGAGGTACACTTGCAGACTTTCGCACACACTCTCGATCTGGACTGTGTCAGCCGGCCCAACTCCGGACTTGAGCCTTCGAACGTCTTCGACGGTGAACGTCCCTGAAAGAGTGAGTATGGACCCTTGTCTTCCACGCCTTTGGGAAGTCGGCCGCTCTTCGAGAGAGTGAGTTCGCACATCGGAGGAATGGAGGGCTGTTTCCTCGAGAACTGGAGCCAAGTTGGATCGATGCGCCCGTCTCCTCGGTCGCTGGGTCCCCACGGAAGCCTGCGCCACGTCCGCTTGGCCTTCAGCCTCTTCTTCCTCGGAAAGATCGGACCAGCGTGCTCCAGTTTTTCGTTCCATTTAGGAAAACGTCCTTTAGCGGTTCGAGGAGATGTGTGGTCGGATGCTCGGGTGTTGTAGCTTTGGCAATTGTAGTCGCTTGAGCCAAAATGGCTACGTCTTAGGGTTTAGGGTCTAGGGTTTAGGTCTTAAGGGTTGTTTCAGCCCAACCCAGCAACCAAAACATGTCAGACGGATGCTCGCGTCTGGAGTGCTAGCCATAAGGACTGTAAGCCTTAGAGGGGTGAAGGAGGGGGACGGTAGGGGACAATGCTGCCTTACGTAGGCAAGATGAGCCCATTATCAGATTCTTATTAGGGGCATAAAAGCCTCCCCTCTGCCTGCTCAGGGTCCTTGTGATCTAGGGCTCCAGCAATTGAAATTTAAAAAACATAAACATTGAGCTAAAGCTCACTTCCCCTATCCTTGTGGCCGTGAGAACGATTGCTCGCCATATGGCTAAGGAGGATCGCTAGGAACTTCGCTGGGGGCTTCGGACTCCGAAGCAGCTGCCTCCTTGAAACCCTAAACCGTAAAATGCTTGCAACCGGCAGCAGTCCTTGTGCACCGAGAGTACGTTGAATCATGGCACGTCTTCGTGCCGTAGCTGCCGTTCTCAGAACAACCAACCCTAAACCCAAAGCCCGCCCTAAACCCTCAACCCTAAACCCTAAAGCCTAAACCTAAACAACAACCAAAGGTCGCTCGGGTTCGCGCATTTTATCGGCCTGATCAGTCTCTTCGGCACTGTCTGGCGCCGGTGTTTCCGGCACCTCTGTAGTGTAGGGGCCTTAATAATTAGAATGGGGTTTCGGGCTCCTTTATAGTATTAATATAATAATAAAGAACCCTAAGGAACAAGATTAGGGTAATCATTGAAGCCTCTGTATCTGACATCTCGGGAACATCCGCAAAATCTGTCTTCGGTGGCGGTCCTGGCGGCTGCATAGGAACCCAAACCACCCTAAACCCTAAACCCTAAACCCTAAACCCTAAACCGGAAAGCTCCAGGTCGCCACACCTGATTCCCCAGACCCCCGGGAGGATCTAGAAAGTAGATGCCTTAATGGGGGGTTCCTATAAGGGTTTAGGGTTTAGGGTTTAGGGTATAAAGACCCTTTAGTAGTATAGGGTCCCAAATTAGGGGTTCTACTTTTTGGATCCTCCCGGGGGTCTGGGTCTGCATCCTGGATCCAATTGTTGTACTCCCGGCTGCCTCTTCGAGCACGAGATTCCGGACACCAGGTTTAGTCTTTAGGGCTTTAGGGTTGAGGGGTTGAGGGGTTTAGTGTTTAGGGGGTTGGGCTTCGGGAGGTCTACAGGCATGCCTAAGCGCTAAGCTAAATATCTTGCAAAAAACCTCACTGCTTGTTCCTGACCGCCCAAACCGTCTCGAGATGCACACACCACAAGCGCTCGAGGTATGTCCAAGTGAAGATCACGCACCTCAGGCTTTCAGTTGCTGCAGACTACAAGCTTGAGAATGTCAATGCATGTATAGGGAGCTGACGGTCAACATTAAGAAACAATCACGCTTGGGAACAGTTGGGAGCAGCACCGAATTCACTGAAATGGTCTGCATCTTCTTAGTTACCGACATTACGCCCCCCAAGTTTCTGTGAATAGTATACGTTGATGATCTCACTAGGGAAGTGGGAAGAGCCAAGCAAACGCATCCGGCTGTTGCCAAATGCCGCTTGGGCCCGCAGACAAGAAATCAGATTCACAACCTCTGAAACCAAAATCATGCTTTATCATGGAATCGGCGATTCAACCCTGAACCCTGACCCTAAGTCTTCAGTAGCCTGTAACATCACGTTTTGCAAGCTTGGCTTCAACCCTAAGGGGATTAGGGTTATAGTCTAGGGTTTATACCCGGAACCCTAAACTTTACAAGCCCTAAACCCTAAACTCCAAAATATAGAGCTTTTGAGTTCATAACCCAACCTGAAGAAATAAACATGCCTTCGGCAGGTTGATGGTGTAGCTCGACGACTTTACTATTCTGGGCCAGACTGGCTGTTAATCGTAACACCACACTATACCTTAAACTACCAAACCCCACTCTTTTGTAGGTTCTTATTAAAAACCCTAATATGGAATTTATAGGGACCCTACAAAAAAGTAGGCTCTGGTAGGTTAAGGTAGAAGTTGAATGAACCATGACGCTAACAAAGGTTAAGGTGCAAAAACTAACACTTAGAATCCGCTCTCTTGTGCCTGTCGCTTCTGCTTGCTATAGACCCTGACTTGTAGTAGCTGTTCTTCCGGGAGCGTGCTTGTATTATAAGGTTTGGCTAGACCAAAGGGTCCTGTGCAGATGGGCGATACCTGCTTAAATCATAATAGTAATTCCGAATATAGAAACCCTAACTGCAAACCACTACATAAGTACATCGGAGCCTGTCGGTAGGGATTTTGGAACTCGGAGTCCAGGTAGGGTTCCGTGGTTTTGCGGTATAGAACACGAAAGGATTGGCTGCTGGACGTCTAGCTGCACAATACATGCAAATACACATAGGTAGTTGGGCTTCTTCGGGTGCTCTTTGTCTCAGCGGTCTCCGGCCCAAAACTTAAATTGAAAATAGGGTTGTGGGGTATGTTGCTGCATGGTTGCAATATTGAGCTATTTATTCGGACCCCGTCATTAACCCTAAACCCTATACCCCAAACCCATTCCCTTGCCCTCTAAAGACTCATATTTTAAGGTTTTTTGGCCCGAAGACCCTATTATATGAGGCTTTTGTGCTGTTTTGATGCTAGGTTAGGGGAAAACCCTAAACCCTAAACCGTTGGAGTCCTGCTGCAGGCACTCGAAACCCGGCCCAGGCACATCGTGTCGCACTTCTCCAGAAACTTTTCTAGCAGTCCGATGCCCAACCTTGACTAAGTCGGCATAACTGTAGGGGCCTTGATAATTGGAATAGGGCTTTGGGCTCCTTTATAGTATAATCATAATAAGGAACACACCAAAATAGTATAGGTAATTATTTAGGCCCCTACATTATGCATTTGGTGTAGGGTTTAGGGTAGCGTTTAGGGTTGTTGGAGGGGCTTTTGAGGTTTGACAGGAGCAAGCCTCGTGTCTTTTTGGAGTTTAGGATCTGTCATGAGGAGTGGGGATTGACAGCTCATAAAGCCAGGAGAACTCTTCCTCAACAACCTGTCAACATACGGACACTTCTCACCTTGAAACACCTGAATGGGCCTGAACCATCCCAACAGCTCTCTTGTCATTCGGGAATCAAGTCGAACACAACGACGGGTAGTCTTGTTGGAACCTGGTTCCGCAGAGGCAACGCATATGGACCCTGTTGGACTGTCTCTAGCGAACATGGTCAGTGTCAGTGCCACGAGCTTGTGCTTTGCAGGTCGACGGAGAGAGGAGGGCTTGGCATCAACCATAACCCCCAAACCTTTGCCTCACGTTTTCTACTCCTGGATTCTGACCCAAAACCCAGCCCTAAGGCCAAAAGCCACCACTATTCCAAGATTTCAGCGCCGGCTTGCGATTTCAACTCGGGAATGTCTTGGTGGATGCAAGCCTCCAGACAGGTTTGAGCATTTGAGGTTTAGGGTT
Organism: Symbiodinium sp. CCMP2456; assembly: GCA_905221635.1. Classification (NCBI taxonomy): domain Eukaryota; class Dinophyceae; order Suessiales; family Symbiodiniaceae; genus Symbiodinium; species Symbiodinium sp. CCMP2456. The sequence continues at coordinate 32,798 of CAJNDV010020724.1, forward strand.
CAAGGCTTTGGGTCGGGTTCAAGTCTGTTTATGGGTAGTTCTCGAAATTAGGGTCCCTTGTTGAGTCCCCACATGAGTACTGCACCCTCGTAAAAAGGAGCCTAACTACGAGGGGCCGTAGTGTAGAAAACTACCCTTATCACTTACATTCGAAGGCGGTGATGGAGATGTGCTAAACCTTCCAATTCAAGAGCCTAACCTGTATTAAGACTCCCTATTATGACTAACTCATCAATCAGTTCTTTGCTTCGGACCCCAGTTTGCTTATTAAGACTCCCTATTATGACTAACTCATCAATCAGTTCTTTGCTTCGGACCCCAGTTTGCTTCAGCGCCGGGTTCGTTAGGGTTTAGCGTTTAGGCGACACCTTCACCCTTACGTACTCGAAAGCTACATCCAGGCTTTTCCACATAGAACTCCTTCATAAATCCGAACACCCGACATTCTACTTGAACCCTGTAGCTATCTAATTACGAAGTCCCAAAAAACTCTAGGCCCTAGGCCATAAACATCCATAAACACCAAGCCAAAGAATAATTCGGTGCCATGCGAGCTGGAGGAGGGCACCTTGTCGATCCAGAAGGAGGTGTTGCCCCAGTCAGCCAAAGTGCGGTGCTCTTGTGCGTAGTCCTTAGAGCTTGGATGTTTCAGGGTGCGGGGGAGAATGCAAACATTACTGTCCCAGCTGAAGATACTGGTTGTAGCATCACCCTCACCCTAATCCTTAGCATCAACATCGCCCAAAAGCCTCATATATAATAGTGTCTTGGGGCCCAAAATCCTTAAAATATCAGTCCTTTGAGGGTAAGGGTAGCTGGAGACCCTAAACCCTAAACCCCTAAACGCAATGCTACGCCTGTCGTACATCCTGACAGTGCACCCTGAACCTTGGTGTGCAAACCTGATAAGGACAGCAGCCTCAAAGCTGCTTCATGTAGGGGCCTTAATAATTAGAACAGGGTTTTGGGGGCCCCTTCACAGCATGAAATACGGTTTTGGGCTCCTTTACAGTATGAATATAATAAGGAGCCCCAGGGAACAAGATTGGTCATTTAGGCCTCTGTATTAACTTGAAACCGTGTCACTCAAACGAACCCGCATGCCAGAAGTCTGGGGTAAGCCGATCAATCCCTGAAGCCACCCCTCTCTTTCCCTGGGTTCTGACCTTGGCCATGACGGCCAGCGTAGTCGACTTGATCTCAGAATAATCCACACCTGACAGCATCGACAGGAAGGAGGCAGACGCAGATAAAGAAGGGATCAACACTTGTAGTCGGTGTATAAACGTTCAAAGGGCTTCGTGAAAAGGCGGATACTGTGGATGCAACCCCCTTTTTAAGGGCACATGATATGACTCCATACTTACAACATCTTAGACCCACTCAGCCCCAAAACACTTAAAGCTATTTAATTAAACCCGAAGCCCTCAACCTAAACTCCACCCTGAAAAAAGCAAAGGGCTTAGGATTTAGAGAGTTTAGGGGGTTTTCAGGATTTGCGGGGGGTGTAGGGTTTCGGGTTTGGGGGGTGTCGGGTTTAGCGGGAAAAACTACACCCTAAACCGCCCTAAACCCTAAACCCCTCAACCACTAAACCCCTAAACCCCTGAACCCTAAACCCCTAAACCGCCCTAAACCCTAAACCCTGAACCCCTGAACCTCGGGTTGCGCCTTGCCCCATGCGATCTTCCCAATCATCTGGAGGCGACCAACTGTGGCCTCGTCTCGAGCTCTGGGAAACCAAGGAAAGACCTAATGTAGGGGCCTTAAAGGGATCTATAAGGGTTTAGGGTTCAGGGCTTACGGTTTAGGGTTTAGGGGCCTCAATAACTGAAATGGGGCTTTGGGGCTCCTTTATTGTATATCTAGAGATATGGAGCCCTAGGGAATAACATAATGTAGGGGCCTTAATCATTAGAACAGGGTTTGGGGCTCCTTTATTGTGTATCTATAAATATGGAGCCCTAGGGAATAATATTGGCGATTCTTTAGGCTTTTGTCTTGCCTTCTGGGGGTCATCCGGTGTAGGGGTTAGGCATGAGGGCTTAGGGTTTAGGATGGTTTAGGGTTTTGGGGTTCCTGACTGTGATTCCCATTATGGAGTTCCTTGCATATGTCCTGAAAAAATACGGTGATACGGGGTGCCTATCGCGGCCTTAACAGTTCTAAGAAGGTGCTGGGCCAAATCACAACACAAATGTATAGGAACTATTATGGGAGAAGACTGTCTCCTTAAGCACTAAACCCTAAACCCTAAGCCCTAAACCCTAAACCCTAAACCCTAAACTTCTCCAGTATCTCCCTTGTCCGAAAAAACCCTAAACCCTAAACCCTAAACTTCTCCAGTATCTCCCTTGTCCGAAAAGCTCTAGTGCCGACCCCTGGTTCTCAATGCCCTATCCCTTCATGGGGATCAAAACAGGGGCTTGGGTGCTCAGCGGCTAGGGTTTAGGGGCTTAAGGGCTTTGGGTTCAGGGTTTAGGGATCTTGATATTTCCTGTAGTTCCGTGTTTGGTCTACCAGTTTCATCCGAACCATAAAGCTTCGCTAGGCAGAGCCAGGAACTAAAAGGGAAACTTTGGTAGGCTCCTTGACGCGGGGGGCCTTCCCAAGCACTTGGGCGACTCAAAAACTCGTTATATAGTGATCCTTGATCTGGTTTATACATAACCCGAAGGCTCAACATTCGCCAGAAACCTGATGTAGTTTGGTCCTCGGTACCAAAAACCTTGAAATATGAGCCCTTCAAGCCCTAGGGATAAGGTATATGATCCTTCACATATGGTCCTTATACAAACGGTTCATACGGCATATACTACTTACTGAAGGGTTTGGGGTTTAAGGATTCATGGGGGTTTGCTCCACCAAGCCGAAACTGTAGCCACACACCTTGCAAGAAATAGTAGGTTATCGGACCCTGCACCCAAAAACCTAAACCCTAAACCACACCTAACCCCCCAAAAAAGTAGGTGACAGAATGGCCCAAAACCCATTAAACACAGCGCCGTTATTCTACATACTTTCAGGGTCCAGGTAACCCCTCAATAGCTCGTGGGATCCACAGGAACACCTTCTGGAGAAGGGACTCCCCGTGAAGTTCGATGCTCTGAGATCTTTGAGGCTTTAATGGGACAGACGAAAGGCCCCCTAACATAGGGGCCTTAATATACGAATGGGTTCTGAGGTATTTTATACTATGATTGTAATAAGGAGCACCCAAAATAGTGTTGGTAATTATGTAGGCCGCTTTAGGACCCTACATTAAGTGTTAAGTACCGAATACTGGTTACTGTCAGGGCTACTACAGGGCTTTATAGGGTGTAGGATGTATAGAGTTTAAGGTTGTCGGAAACGTCCCAAGTACCCTCAGACGAGAAACTAAGTTTCATATTAAGAACTACTGCTATGATTTATGTACTGGTTTATGTAAGTATTGCCCCCTCACACAGAACCCTTGGGAAGGGACACCCATGCGGCAACCTCCATATTCCTCCAAGTCACTGACAAACACGTCCACTTCCTGTCGCCAATGGCTTGCTTTCGGTAAGGTTTGGCATCTTGAGATGCCGGAGGCTCATGCAGTCAATGCAACTAAAGGAATATCCACACTGACGCGATTGAACCTCTTGGCTGACGAAGTGTAACAGCGCCCACCTGTTATCGCCCCTAAGTAGAAGCCCCTGGATGTATGATTTGCTGACGATGATTTAAAGTTAGATTGCCCCTGGTTGCAGATTCGAGCTGTACAAACCAGTTACCCGCAATAGCCTGATGTGGATACACTTCGGATTCCCAGGAAATTGAACCCTAAACCCTAAACCGTAAACCCTAGGCAGGCCCTTTGCCTAGAGCAACACCTTACATGCTACCGGTCGCCGGCACAGGGGGAGCCCATGAAAGCCGTTTAAAGGTCAATCATCACAACCCTCTGCCCTAGAACCCCCGAAAGTAACGGAAGCTGCCTGAACCCTCATAAACCGGATTATTCATTCAATGTGCATGCCTGCAGAAACCTCCCTAAGGCCCTGCTAGATACCCTGTAGACTTCTCTATGCGAATTGAAGAGGCTCCACAACCGGTAAACACTCAAACCCCACTGCGAAATTGGTCTGCAAGTCATGACAAACTCTACAGCAAACTCTGAACACTAAACAAACCAAAACCCCAATCAAACCCTAAACATAGAAAAACCTTAGATAGTAACGACTATTACACAAGCACGTACACAAACTGTAGGCCGCCGCCTGTGCATCTTGCGAGAGAGCATAGTGTCGGCCATCTCCTGTAGAGGAGCCTTGGCATCCGCAGACTCCAGTGGTATGTGTGTACAATATGTATATATGCCTGCATCCATGTATGTATGTATGTATGTATGTATGTATGTAGGTATGTATGTATGTATGTATGTATGTATGTATGCATGCATGCATGCATGCATGCATATACATACATGTTGTTATGTATATGTTTATGTTGAATTAATGTATCTAGTCCTTGATTTGCTCATTGATTTAAGCGTAAATAGCAGCAGATGTATTGCGCAAACATATGTATGTGCAGATGCACATATGTCTAGACATACATACATATGTATACTATTTACGCACATACATACAGACACACATACACACA
>CAJNDV010020724.1:48760-60792 GCA_905221635.1 Symbiodinium sp. CCMP2456
GGGTTTTGTGGTTTAGGGTTTCGGGTTTATGGTTTAGGAACCTTAAACCCCTAAACCTTGAAACTCAAACGTAGAGCTGGGCTGGGCATGGCATTGGACGATCTGCCTCCGCGTCCTTGCGGAAGCACCGTGCGCAGGGCTGCTCCTTGGCCCCAAGGGGTTTAGGATTTGGGGTTTAGGGTTTAGTTTAGGGTTTAGGACTTAGTTAGGGGTCAGGGCTCAGTGTCCAGGATTTTTGTGGGAAGGCACAAAACTCTAAACCCTAAAGCCCAAAGCCTGAAACCGCCTAAGCCCCCACGACCAAGTTGATGATCTCGGAATGTCGGGCGTTGTGCTACTTGTGCTCTTCGGGCTGCAGAATCTGTGGCCACAAATCTTGGGGTTTAGGGGTTTCGGGTTTGATCTGCCGATGTTTGAGGGCATTCTGGGTGACTAAAAGGATTAGGGTATACGGTTAGGGTTTCTAGCTATAGACCTATGATCGCATAGCCAGAAAAAGGAACCCTGAAATGTGGTACAAGCATGTATAATTAAACATATTCCGGAACCCTGAGGAAGAATATCGGTGACGATTCCGGCTTCTGTATTACGCCTCCAACTTAAGCCCTAAACCCCAGACCCCCAAACCCTAACCTAAACCCCAAAACCCTTAAACCCTAAACCCCTAAACCCCAGACCCCCAACCCCTCACCCCAAAGCCCAACATCCCTGAATCCCTAAACCTCTAACCCCTAACCCCCCAAAACGCAAAAAATAAATCCTTGAATCCCAAACCCTAAAACCCTTAACCCTCAAAGCCCTGAATCTAAACCCTAAACCCTAAATCCTAAACCCTAAACCCTAAACCCTTAACCCTTAAAGCCCTGAATCCCTAGAACCTTTGGGCCGCCTTCATGGTCACCTGCAACCCGAAGAGGCGCAGCCCCACTTCCTGGAACAGGGCGGTCTCGGGCCTAGGGTTTAGGGCCTATAGGGTTGAAGGCATTTAATTTGGTTTAGGCTTCTTGTTTAAGGGGCCGGCTGAAAGGGGTTTAGGGTTTAGGGCTTAGGGTTTGGGGTTTGGGGGCTTTGGGTTTGGGGTTTAGGGTTAGGGCTCAGGGCATTAACACAAGAAAACCTACCTTTCCAGGGACTGATCTCCGGACATCGAAAAAAACAAGGAGCCCTAAAAAGATTGCTTGGTTGGGTGGGATTGACCCTAAACCCTAAAAACCCCAAACCCTAAGCCCCAAACCCCAAACCCTAAACCCCAAACCCTGAACCCTAAGCCCTAAGTGTTGGTGGGATTGTTGGGGGCAAGGCGGGGGTTGTGTTCATGGATTGTTTGGAAAACAGCAGATCCTCGTTGCTGAGTTTCCCGGGTGGGAGGAAGGCAAACCTCCGGCCCCTGCAAGGGTCCGAAATACCTTTTCTGGAGCATACTAAAGGGTCAAGGTTTAGGGTTTAGGGTTTGTCCGAAATTCGTATTATAGAAACCCCTACATTCTAGTATGGAGGTATTTAGGGTCCTTAGGGGGTGAGAGGTGACGTAGAGCCTCCATCGTGGTTACTTTCTTAGCAGTGACCTTATAGGACTTTAAGTGTAGATCGGGTTAAACCAATAAAAAGGAAAGACAATACTGTAGAGACTGAAGATTAAAACAACAACTCCAACACGGTAAATTTTACCTACTCAACTACTAAGGCGGCTATTCACGGTTTCCTTTAATATTTAAGGGTTTAGAGGGCTACGGGTTTAGGGAGTTCTGCCACCCCATAAGGAACCGCCCTTTTGGGTACTGCGGTTTGGGGTTCAGGGGTTCGGGGTCCGGGGGTTGAGTAGTGTAAGATCGGCGGCTTTGCACCTTTTCTGGCGATCCTGCCTTCCCCTAAACCCTAAAACCTGAAACACCGAAACACGAATCAAGACAGAAACTTCGCAGTCTCAACTAAGGACAGTGATGAACACACAAGGGTTTCACAGGCACTGCAAGGGTGTCCTGTGAAACCCTTGCCCTGAAACTTAATCCCGAGAGTCTAAGACTCGCAAGGTCTAGGCAGTCCGAACCACTCTCGGGAAGGGCTGAAGCCTGCAATTAGGGATTCCAGGGCTTCTTTAGACCAAGCATTGCAAAGGTTTCGTCATGCAAAAGGCCTGGGGCTTAGGGTTTGGGGATTGCGTCGCGTCCCAAAGTCGACTTTCGCCTTACATCAGAGAGCCCTAATGCCAGTGCGATCTAAGTCAATGTATCTAAACCTTCAACCCCACAGGTCGCACCCTTAAGACTAATGTAGGGGCCTTAAGAATTAGAATAGGGTTTTGGGGGGGGTTCCTTCTTATGATTTTAGTATACTATACCCCAAAACCTTATTCTAACTTTTAAGGCCCCTACATTGATGCTTTGTAGGATTTGGTTTTGATCCCACCTTGACCACGCCCACGACAACGGCAGACAGGCCGGCGCGCGTGGATAGGTACTGCAGGCTGGCCTCGTCCTTTCAGTAGGGTGTCTACAGTTTCCTGTTACAAAGGTGCGCTACGGGTTCTATGAGGGTTCAAGTCTAGGGTCTGAGATGAGGGGGCTAGTGGTACCATGGTTAGTATGGGGCCTGAATAATTGGACTAGGGTCTTGGGGGCAGATTAGATCATTCTGAGAAGAAGGAGCCGGAAGGGATCGTATTCTACTACGTAATTAACAAAGGCCCCTGGGCCCCGATAATGTGCATGATCCCTTGTTGTCCCTATTCGGGTACGACTTTACCTCTTATATGGCAGGACCAGGCTTAGAATCCCCCTCGTCCATGACTTGGTGTCCCGAAGCCCTCGTCAGAAACCGTAAACTCTAAACCCTAAACCCTAAACCCTAAGTTCACGGTTTAGGATGCCACCTATGATGTAGGAACCTGATGAAGGAACCTTGGGACTGTATCAGGCGTCTTTACAGGAATCCTAATGTTTGGGGTATATCAGATTCCTGCATTAGTCTCTATTGAAGTTCTTTTGTTGGGTTAAACCGACACGTAGGATCCTATGAGGTAGCACCAAAAAGGAACTACAATAGAGACTCTTAGGTAGATCGGCTCACCCTCCAACTCCTGTGCGAAAGGCCTTAGTCGAACATCAAACCTTGAGTAGCCTTGTTTTCGAACACCTCTGTCTGTACCCTGAAACCCCAAAAGGGGCCGATGTTCCTAGGAAGCAGAGTGTCGGGTTCCTAAATAGGAATTACAATTATGATTGAGAGAGAGAGGTATCCCCCGTAACAGTACATAGGACGCTTTGCAAACCCCGAGACCCCCAAGCCCTGCAACCAAAAGCCTCCATAGAGTCCTGAAGTTTACACACAAGACTTTGAACCCTTTCAATACTGTTGATGCTATAAACCCTGCATTACCTTAAGGACCCTAAACGATGGGAATTATGCTACATTCCTCATTATGGGTAATGCAGGATTTATACCATCAACCGTAGTTCTACCGACCATGTTCCCCCACTGAGGGTTTAGGGTCTGGGAGATCAACGCTCAGGGATGATCTGCTGCAGAATACCAACAGTCGTAGCTGCAGTCTGATTTGCCTTAGGATCTCTGGCCTGCCGTGGAGGGACTTTGGGGTTCAGCTTTCTTCTTGGAGGCCCAGGGGACTTAGTAAGTAGGTTATAAGTAGAGTTATATTTACCCTAAATGGAGTTACCCCAATTATAACCCTACTTATAACCGACTTACTAGGTCCCCTGGGCCTCCAAGTTTAAGCCGACATTTCTACAATCTACGCTCCACGTGGAGGGAGACCACTTCTTCTGACCAGGTTGAATCAACCGCAAGCAGGAGCTATACTGGAGGTAGACGTAGACCTACGGGCTAAACACAGGAAGACTACCTCTTCTATACACCAGCCTCCTCCTAGGGCGAAACCGAATTGCAACCACAAAGTTTAAATCTATCAAAGCTCCCGAACGTGCTCCGGTGGCGCCCGTCCTTGTGGCTGTCGTAGCTGACCTCTAGGTAAGGAAACCTCGGCGCCGCCAGAGCGCTTCATTGCATCTCTTAAAACCGCTAAATCTAAGCCCTGAACCCTACCTGTAGCCCCAAACCCTACAAAAGAGCAAGCTATGATACCACAACAACAAGGCTGAGCCCTAAACCGCAAGTATTCCCTGACCCCATGCCATCTGGAGAACAAGACTAGTCTCAGCAAGCGTAAGAGAATCGTCGGGCCCTCAGAAACCCTGGATATTGGTTGCTTACTTAAAAGAAAAACTACTAAACACAAACAAACAACATGGCAACTCTGATGACCTTAATCATGACGAAGACTGGTTCTATACTACTATAGTGAAAAACGCAGGGGTCGAGGTATTGCCCTGGATTTCTAATAAGAAGGAAGCTGGCTAATGCTGTTATTACATTTCCAGGGGTTAGATGCGAGTTCTTTGTAGTGTAGAAGCCCTATTCTCACATGCCCCGTATTTTAAACCCTTATTGTTGTACTCCTTTTTGACGCCTTGGAAAGGAACCAGCCCCTATTCTATTCAATATAAGGCCGCTATATTGGATCCTGACTCTGAGGAGCGGACTATATTCAATTTTAGCGCTTGCAGACAAGGCCACTGTTTGCGCTATGTACGTAGGTGTATGGACCCTGAACTACAATTCCTCACAATCCCCTACCGCTAAACCGATGAGCACGATCTTGCAAATGTGGGGGGGGGGGGGGGGGGGGGTGCAGAGGGACTGCACACTGCACAGTCTGTACAGCAACGAACTACCCACATGCTAGAGTGGGGTGTTGGAGTGTGTTATACCATTAAAGAACGAATGCTATAACTACTTTCCCGACCCCTGTATTCAGGTTATAGTATTGCAGTATAGGCCATGAATGGGCTGACGAGTAGACTACCTGCGCCATGAGTTTCTGACAACTCTACGAAAACAATAGCCGACTTACCACATCCCCGTTTAAAGGAAACTACAGGTGGGGANNGTATACAGGGCTTCTATACGGCTTCTATAAGGTATATAGATCTTCTATAAGGCTCCTATTTTAAAAACTACCCACCTGAACATGTCCTAGACTTGTTATCAACAAAAGCCTCTGAATCGGCTTGGCCCGCCCATGACATACCCGTGCAGTAAACTTGGCTTTCATGGTTTGTCTCAAAAAAGCTAAAGACTACCCACTGGACGTCCAGGAATAACTTTAAACCCCCTAAACCCTAAACATCCCTAAACCTTTCCCCTCCGGGCAGAAAGAATCTCCCCTGGTTCGGCTGCGGCACAAGGCATTTGGATGATCCCGCTCCAACTGATTGTGAAGGGTGTTCCTCGGTTTTGATTCTGATTGGTTCTCAACATTCACCCTAAGGGTCCATGTGCCCAAATACCTTAAACTAGTCCCTATTTACTTACTTGGAGTGCCAAAGTATGTATATATATATATACTATTTGGGCACATGGGCCCTTAGTGTGAGCGCCCTAGCTTCAGGGGCTTTACAACAGGGGTCCTACACCCTAAACCCTAAACCCTACTCTTCAGGGTTTTCTATTCGGGCAACATGTTTGCTGAAGTTCCCGAGACCTGTAGGCTCCGACCTCTTACCAGGACAAAACATATCAGGGCTTAGGCTTTAGGGTTTGGGGGTTTAGGGTTTAGGGTTGGCTTTGGCTTTGGGGCTTCAGTAGCAGTTTGCAAGAGTGTTATGAAGGATGCAAGAAATGTCTAAGGGAATCTGGCAAGCCCTATGTGAGACTTGAGCCCTCCGTGCTCAATCTACTAGGAGCAGGGAAGCTGCCCTTCTGAAGCGGCTTGTAAGCCCTGAACCCTATCAACTGAAAGCCTGTTTCGGGTTTGGGTTGTAGGGTGGCTGCGTCGCACTTAGGCCCAGCGTGTCGTAATTATTGGTTGGACCCTCCTTGAAACCCAAGTGCATGTCCGAACCTCCACTCAAACAAGGCCTAACGAAAAGGACGTTAACGACAACTAGTACGAAGCAGATATTCCAAAGCCGTCTCCTTCCAGTTAGCCATAAACTACGCACAAAGCAAAACCCTTACTTAGCCCTAAGTAAATAAACGCTAACCCCAAACCCTGAACCTCAAGCACAACGAGGCCTCCTTTAAAGCACAGCTAAGGCTCACGTTGGCAAGGAAGCCGGGTAGTGTGCTTCCCTGCGCCTGTGATTGATCGACAAGAGATCTAATTATGGTTGCACAACCCTAAACACGAAATCCAAGAGTTTAGGGTTTAGATGGTTTAGGGATATATACCCAGATCTTCCGATATAGGCTGTGACAGAAGGCAGCAGAACACCAGGCATGCACTTTTCGGACAGCAGGAAGTAGGAGGCAACGAGTTCAGGAGCAACGTAGAACAAAGGCGTCTCTGAACTACTCCAACGGATGTTTCAATGGCTGTAACTTGACATGAAAACCACTGGCAATGGTCGAGTGTTCCGACTGCGTGTCACCGATGTCTGCTCGCGTGTTGTGAGTGTCAGTCTCTCTGTAGCGTATGGTTGTCTGCATCATATTGAGTATGCCTAATGTGTCGATGTGTTCGTGTATATATATATATATAACATATATATATATATATATATTAATATATATGGCATGACATGACAAGGCTGTGTAAAATTTTCAGTAGGGACATCTACTTCGACCATCTAGATTTCATCAAATATCAATCTGCCTGTCTTGCCAAAGCACAGTGTATTTATATATATATATATGTATGTGTGTGTATGTTTACGGATATATGTATGAGTATATGTATGTATATGTGCGTGGGCTTTCCTAAAACCCTCGACCGAGGGTTGAGGTACATAGAGAGAGCAAGCCCACACACGCCCTTTGATGAATACCTCTTGCTTATGTTGTAGAGTTCCGATTCTGATGCACAGGCAAGCCCAAGCCAACATTCGTGAAATCTAAACTCAATGAAACTCCTATAGCCCCAACCACCGAGAAGCCTTGAGAAATCGCGCGTTCCCCGTCCGCAAGGCGAAGCCCACGAAATGGCGTCCAAATGCCTGCATCAGAAGATATGCAACCCTGAACCCAGACCCTTTACACTAAACCTTATAGACCTTGCAACACCCAAAGGGTCCTAGGTACTGTTGCGGGGGATACTTCCCCAAATCATAATACTAACTCTTAATATAGAAACCCTACATTCTACTATATAATTACTTCGGAAACTTTTGGACAATCATACACAGTCAGGGTAATTATACAGGCCGCCCCAGGAGCCTATAACCGTAAACCGTCCGGAGACTGTCAAAGCCCTCTTTGAATAAATCTAGTGTAGGAGCCTTAATTAGTATTTAGAAGGCTTGGGGCCAATGATACTAGAATTGTACTAAGGAACCTTCGAAATCTTAGGCCCCTATATTAACCTTTTCGAGTTGAATCAGCTTGAGCATGCCTGTAATGCAGGGGCCTTGGCAGTTTCAACCAGGTTTGGGTAGTTTCCTAGACTATGCCTGAAAAAGGAGTGCCCTAAGGAATAGTATTCGTAAGTATCCCAGAGGGTCCAGGTATACCACCAGTATGAAATTAAGGCTCTATCCTTATTCAGGTCTTGGGGGACCTATAATTCCATAAGAATGTATACTAATAGTAGAAAAGGACCGTTTAGGTATTTAAACTTCTCTGTTGCCATGGCGTGTCCTCACTTCTTTCGAGAGACTCGGGATCTCCGGGGCCGTGGTTTTGTTGGAAGGAATCTGCCACACTCAAAAACCGCAACAGGGTCCATGTACTTTTTGGGGTGTCTAAAGGGTTCTATAAGGGTACGTACGATACGGGTTTCGGGTTTAGGGTGGAAGGGCCCATGTACGGAAATAGTACTATACTTCGCCCCTGAGATAATCCCTAGGCCCTATTTGTACGTAGTCTGAGGCCGCAGTATACACTGCTCGGGCACATAGACCCTCAGGGAAACCGGGTTTGGCCTTGCGCCACTTCAAAGACATGTGAGTGCCAGAACATACTCCTTGGCCAACCACTGGACAATCAAAGAAGCCCCCTTCCAAGACGCCAGCATGATACCCTAAACCCTAAACCCTAAACCCTAAAACCCTGAACCCTAAACCCTAATTCCTTAGACTCTAAATCATAACCTATATAGCCCAAACTGGAAGCGCTTCAGGCTAAGGCTTTCGGATTTCAAGTTGGGCTTTTTCCTTAGCACCGGAAGAGCACCGAAGACCCAAGCTGATGTTGACGGTTTAGGGTTTAGGGTTTAGGGTTTTGAAAGGATCGGCCACAGAATTATACTGTCGAGGCCTTCCTAATTAGAAAAGGGTTTTTGGATACATTATACTACAATTACAATAAGGAACCCCCCCAAATAATACAGGTAACTATTTAGCGGAGCCGTTTTGCAAAGTCCTAGTAATACATGACCTGCTATGCAATTTGCACGGCGCTGCCAATGCAGCAGGATATGAGAGGCGACGGTACTGCAGAAACCTTTTGAAAATACTGCAGAAACCGTTTAAGAATGTACCCATAGGCCTAAAGTAGTTCCTTTTTTGGGGTTCATATATATATATATATAATCCCATAAGGTAACCCCCAAAATGGGGCCTATGGGTAGGGTTTAGGGTCAATCTTAGATTTGTTGATGCTTATTGATGCTTAACCCTCGAACAATTCCAGCACCCAAGCCCTACAATCCTTTGCAGGGCCTTAACGCGATGTTTTACAATATACCTGAAAGCGTGTTCGAACTATCCATGCCCCTATCTCATAAAACACTGACAATAACCTTATCGTAGAAACCCTACTCAGCTTATGACAAATAGATGACACCCCTACAGGGGTTATTCTCTCAAATTCGGCTCCCCTTTAAGCAACCCGAAAGAAGGCGGCACCCCTTATAAAAAGGACCCTAAACCCTAAACCCTAAACCCTAAACCTTCACTTGGAGAGCCACCTATACTTTGTTTCGAAGGGTTCCTCTGCAGCTCCGGCCTCAAGGGCGTTTTCGGCCGACAGCTCCGTCTCTGCGCAGGTGGCGGCCACGAGTCTGTAACTGACCTGACGGGTTTAGGGTTTAGGGTTTAGGGTTTAGGCTTTAGGCTTTAGGGTTTAGGGTTTAGGGTTTTAACTTTTGCTTCATGTGGGTTTAAGGTTTCGGGTTCAGGGTTTGGGGTTTAGGGTTTAGGATTATTACTATAAGGGATTGTTTGTGAAGTTCAATCAGTAGGTTCAAAAAAAACGGGGCCCGGTAAAAAATGGGGCCCTTGTACAAAGCCTGGGCCTCAATAGTAAGATCCCTCGGTATAGCCCCTGATGTCTTGCCAATACCAACTGTCCATAACATAGGCATCTCTTAACCATTACTATTAAGCGGCTTGCTGTATTCTTAGCTTGTTGTGTTGCCACTGTTGTGAATCCCAATATTCTGAATATTCTTATTGATGGTGGAATACTTGCTGTGCTCCCTTCGTCGGTGGTCCCTGGGCAAAGGCTTACAATTTTTGTTTTACCTGAACGGGTTTCCGGTTTATGCTACGGTGTATAGGTTTCGGGTAGATATGTGACTCTACACAACTTGTGACTTCTACACTTCTACACCCTGAACCTCAAACACCCACCCCGACAAACATCGATGAGGAGTGCCTGCGTGCCACCTGTGACGTGCCGCGTCTTGTCCGCCACAGGGGCATGCTGATTACAAGCTTTCAACATGTTGAAATGGATCCATGGGTAGTGGCAGGGACCTAAACCCTAAACCCTAAACCCTAAACCGGGACACTGCAACTGGCATTTAGGGTTGGAGGCTTAAGGAACTTCAACGACTACAAGCCTTCAACTCGGTCAACACTATGGCATGGCTATCCTCGAAGAAGCCGAGGAAGTGTCGAGGAAAGGAGCAGACCCACTTGTGTATAATGCTTTCTTTATGGTGGGCTTACCGGCCTGCCAAAATGCAACAATCCGAGACTTAGCCACGAATTGCAGGCTACTGTCCTCAACAATGGGTTATTACAGCAGAAACCGCCCCGGAATCCCTAAACCCTAAGCCCTAAGCCCCCGAATAAAACTCACGGTCCGAATCATTGGAATTGTTTTTTGCGACCTCATCAGGATGCTGGACCGTGTTCCTGAGTTGGCGCTGGGGGTTTATAAGGGTCAGAGTTTAAGGCTCAGGTTTCGGGTTTAGGATTTAGGGTTCAGGTTTACGGTTTAGGGTTGAGGATTCAGGTTTACGGTTTAGGGTTCAGGTTTAGGGTTTAGGGTTTAGGGTTTACAGAGAGGAATGGGATGGGATAGGGTTTACAGGACTGAGCCTCACTTGGGGTTTATTCGGTGTCGGGCTTGCAGGTTACACTTTGGGGCTCATAGACGGCAGGGGTGCGTTGTCTTCGGATGTTAACCACGGCACCATTGCAGGGGATTCGGGAATATCCAAACTCTAACCAGCTAGAAAACCTCGCTGCAAGCCTCCCCAAATACTTAAATCCAGCATATCCACTTCCCTGTGCGAAACAATGTCCGGTATCAAGTGCCCTAGTACCACGTCCTAATTTCACCTGGTAATTCGAAGCTGTGATGGCAGCCTATGATTCCGGAGCTCGGGGCTTCTTCGCATACGCCTGCCCCTCAATGGCACTGGCCGGGTTCAGGGCTTTAGGGTTTAGGGCTGGGGTTTAGGGTTTAGGGTTTAGGGTTTAGGGTTTAGGGTTTAGGGGTTTAGGGTTTAGGGTTTAGGGTTTGGGGTTTAGGGTTAAGTTTAGGGTTTAGGGGTTTAGGGTTCAGGGTTTGGGGTTTAGGGCCTAAGGTTTAGGGTTTTTCCATCCACTGCACCCTGATCCAGCCTCATCGCGAGCGGTTGCCATCGTAAAGGCGGTGAAAAACGAGAGGCCGGGCAGCCACAGTCTGATCAGAAGCTGAGTGTAAGGCGCAGTTCAATGGCATTTAGCCATGGGTTTTGTCCGCCACCATCAAGAGGTTCGCATAAACTAGAGCGTGTAAAAAAGACGCCAATGCTCATGAAGCAACCGAGCTCCACAATTAATCTGCGCCACGATGACGTCGGCGTGGTTTCCCGGGATCCTTACCCAAGGCAAGCCTGATAATCTTAACCCTGAGCCTAAGCCGAAGATCGAACAACTGCAGTCCCGCAAAGCCCTACAAGCACGCTGCAGAGCCTTCCGAATACATAATCCACGAAGTATATAAGCCGAGGAACCATTAAGTGAAGATCAAAACCGTGAAACCCGGACCCAATTTCGATTTTCTATAGCCTGTAACCACCCTAAAACTCTGAAGCAAGCCGAAAATCAAACCCTGAACCCCTAAACCAAAGGCCCACAATCAACTCCATGCCTAAACCCTAAACCCTAAACCCTAAACCACCCTTACCTAAATCCTGCAAACAAACACAATCTGAAAACCTTCATCTCCCAGAAAGCCGAAGATAAACACCAAAACCTATGAAATCACCTTAATTAAAGGAAACTACAGGTGGGGAGTTTAGGGGATATAGGGCTTCTACAAGGATTCTACAAGGTATATAGTATATAGACCTTTTATAAGGCTCCTAGAACGGTAACTACCTACCTGAACATGTCCTAGATAGTTACCTAAATCCCCACAGAGAATTAAAAGCGAACAGTTGTACCGATGATTCAGGCTTCTGTGTTAACCCTAAACCCTAAACCCTAAACCCTAAACCCTAAACCCTAAGCCCTAAGCCGGGGATCAAAACCGCATCCTCTTCGAGGCCAGCCCTAAGCAGGATCGCGCTCCAAACGTTCTGACCAAAGGCTTCCAGCACCTGGGTTTAGGGTTTAGGGTTTAGGGTTTAGGGTTTAGGGTTTAGGGTTTAGGGTTTAGGGTTTAGGGGCTACTTTGGGGGTTCCCCAAAATAGGGGACCGTAATTTAGTACCCCAAATAGTAGGATCCCTATTATAAGGACCCCAAAATAAGGTACCCCCCTATTTTCGATTCGACGCTAAACCCAAAGCCCTGAACCCCACAGCCCGAAACACTGAACCCTTAAGCCCTAAACCCTAAATCCTGAACCCTTAAACCCTGA
>CAJNDV010020735.1:5384-36408 GCA_905221635.1 Symbiodinium sp. CCMP2456
CTGTTGTGAAGCTTCTTTTGGACGCTTGGCTTAGGTCGCTTCAGTCCTTGGGAGTGGGGCAAGTATGGGCGAGTCTGATGTCGAATTGAAGCTTTCTGCCGCTGACGCACCACAAAGGACAGCCGTGCCAATCCTTATGCAGTGGACAGCTCTGGCAACAGCTCCATGGCAGAGAATCCGGCGAGCTTCAAGCTGCGGAGATGAGCGCGCGGGATTCAGAGCGCAAGCGCGATCCAGATAAGGTGGCCTGCACTACGCAGCTGGCTACGGACGCAAGGTCCAGCAGGGTTCTCGCAAGGGAGTCTCGCAGTGGAGTGCATACGGCAGAAGCAGTGCAGCAGCAGCAAGCTTCTTGGAAATCGTATCGCTGATGGTCAAACACTTTTGTGCATGAGTGTGTCGCAGTATTCACTGGATTGTGCGCGATCTGCAGGAGCTGCTGGAGTACCTCCTCAAAGTTGGAGCCAATGCAACATGGCTGCCTCCAAGAAGAGCATGACATATCAGCATGTTGTGTCTTGTGGCCTTATGGTCCCTGATCGCAGTCTTTGGCTTTGCATTCGTCAGACATCGTCAGACTGTGACTTTCTTCAGGTCTCCCAGCCCAACTCCCAGGGCCAAACGCCGCTGGCCGTCGCAACCCAGAATCGCCAGGAGAGCTGCATCCAGATCCTCCAGGCCCGGTACACCTGCGCACGTGGCACATGGGCATGCACATGCAACGATGTAGGCGTATGTGCATGCTGTGTGCATGCATCGACACTGTACATGTACATGTGCAGGCGTAGATGTACAATGCACACAGGTAGTACCAGTAAGATCCAGTAAATACCCATCTACATGGTTCCTCTGTCACGTGGCCTGCTTGGGCAGCGTTGCCCGCTGTATCCATGAAAAATGCAAGAAAATCTGCGTTCGTGGGTGGGTGGGCAGGTAGGTGGGCGGGCGGGTGGGTGGGTGGGTGGGTGGGTAGGTAGGTGGGCGGGTGTGTGGATCGAGTTATGTATCTGTACGTTGCCACGCAGGCAAATTCGTACTTCTGTAGTCGCATCTGGTATGCATGCATGCAGATAGACGCAAGCCGCACCACGCACATGACACACAGGCATCCGTGCATACAACTTCGACCGGTTTGTGTAAATGTTTATGTGTGCTCAGACTCATAATGACATAATGTCATACAAAGTATGTGTGTGTGTGTGTCTGTGTGTGTACGTGTCTGTGCTCGTTGGCTTTAGCACGGACATGCATCTGTGCATATGCACTTCTGTGAATGCCTTAAGTCTTGGAATGAATCTGTTGATGAAGCCTACAGCAGTCGATCGGTCTGTCTATTGTCTCCATGTGCTTACATGTACATGAGACTTTCTACCTACTTAGTCCGACTTTCCCTTCCCGCTTTCTTGTCTGTCTGTCCATCCATTTGCTTCGCGTCTTCATTCTCCGGCACAATTATGTTTCACCATGTGCATGGGTATGACTGCCAGAGCGTTCAAGCCTGGTGGGTGATTGGCAGGCACACGGGGCCCAGTCCTAAGCCTTCAACGGTTCGGGCCTGAGCTACGGCCTGGGGCAAACTGCGAACTCGCCACCAGCGTTGAAAGTTGCAGCAGCTCGCTTTTCCCGGTTGCTGCAGGCCGAGATCTCGACATTACGTTCTCGGACTTGAAGCATCGTGAATCCGTGTCTGAGTGGCTGTCGTAGGCCCCCTTTTTAAGCATGGATTGAACCTGCCGGAACTCTGCGTCATCGGCGCATCCGAAGTCGTGTTGAATTTAATACTCCTGTCATTGGGGTATGCAGTGAAGCACTTGAGCCAGGCAATGCCTGCAGCGAGCAAAGTGTTGGGTTGAGGTTATGCCAAAAGTGGACTATCAAATAAAGTTTGGTGAATTTTCATAGAGCCAAATTGGTTCTGCCCAGCTCTGCTCTGAGTTCTTACAAACCTGTCCGAGCCCAGTCCGTGTGGATTCGCTGATGCAGCAAGAAGAGGCTTTTGCATCTTTCTTTGCCACATGCCAGAGACGGATTAGAGCTGGAATATCAAAATATCAATCTAACCTTTCGGTTGGCCAAGTTGTGGGACTGCAGCCGTTTCTTCAGGAGGCAGAAGCGAAGGCAAAGGCAGAGGCCTCAGCTTTCACGGGCCAGCGCAGCAAGACACCGCTGTGAGCGCAGTGAGGCTGCAGCAAAAGCAAAAGCGGCCGCAAACAAAAGTGAGCTGCCAAGTTGCCTTTCGGTGCGGATCCTGCCCCGATTCTGGTGCTAACGAGGTCCTGAAGCCATAGAAAGAGATGAGCGTTTTGGCCTCAGAAGTTTCGGGCAGCCTCTACTTATGTTGGCAAGCTGCTGTGAATGTCAGGGCTAGAGGCAAATTTCAAGCTCTACGAGCATCACACGGAGGAGGAGCTGAAAGAGGCACCGGGTTTGGCTAGAGCTTTCCACGGCCAGCAAAGGGTTGGCCACAAATGCCCCTTCCCCGGTGAAGGGTTGAGTGATGTTCAGATGTCGAAGGGTCGCGGGTCGTGCCTCGTGAGATTCGCCAAGTTCTGGTCACTATTGACTGGGTTTCCATGTGAGCGGCGTTGATGAGCTCGCGTTGTCGAGTGCAGTTTGTGCTCGTGCGACAAATGTTGTCCCGAATTGTGGCCCCGCACGTGCAAACATGCACATCTCTACGCTCCGTGGGTCCTTGCAGATCCTGCCGAAGAAGGCAGATGGCGGCTTTACCTCCATAGGCAGCTGCATGACCACCTGTGTACACGTCGCATAAACAGATGCGTCGTCTCATTGGGCTCTGTCACGTATGAGGCGCAATGTTGCATGCAAGTGGGAAATGTTCGAAGCTCGGTCCGCCGTGCGTCGGTGCCTGCTTGGGGCTGGCCGTTCGCTGAGGCGCCACCTGCATTTTTCATCATTCGCCCAAGGGTTGCTACAACGCCATAAAATGCCGGCCACAGCCTTTGCCAAGCCAGAGGATGCTCGCAGCGCAGCGGGCTTTGGACAAAGTCTGAGGTTCTGCCACGGAGACCACACAAAGCCAAGCAGAGTTTGGGGCCAAGACACGGGAGAACATGGCAATCCGCGGCAATCCCCACATTTCATGAGCCTGCCACGCCTTGAGGCAAAAAGCAGGAAAAAGAAGAAGCCTGAAGGCGAAGGTAGTTGGCCTGGGCTGGGTGAATTTGCAACACGCTACGAAGTGTTTGCAAGGAGACGAGAACAAGGCATCCGGCTCGGAATTGACTTGAGATCATGCTGCTTTTCGCATATGGACCGGAGACTTCTTCCACACTATGTGGCACAAGGCCGCAGCCGGCAATGGGCCACAGAGGCAGAAGCGCGGAACTCAGCTGAACTGACACTGCAACACCCGTGTTGCTGTGTATCTGCATTCGGCTTAGTCTAAGGAAGACTCGCGAAGGTGCTCTGGCTTCGCACGATGGGATGTGACATGTTCGATCGGCGCTGTGGAGACGAGTCAATCGAACAACTTGGGACATGTTGGGGAAGAAATGCAGGCGACGATAACGATGAGCCTTCGAAGAAGAGGAGGCTGGCCGTGAAACCCCCGGGACCAGCACCTTCAGCCCGCCATTCGTCCGACCAGTCCACGATGTTAAAGAGGCATGCGACAACCCGTCCATCGCATACTGTATTCATTCAACATGACTACAGACAAGTCTTCAACAGCCTAGTCAAATTAGTGTGCGTGCCTCTCCTGCAGGCTCGGCAACTCGGTCCCAGTCTCAGACTGCGGGCAAGCGGGGACGCTGTGGCTGATATGTCAAGAATCTGACCTGTTCAGGGGGAGCTTGATGAGCTGGGAAACAGCAAGCCTAGCTGGATTTCTGATGGTGACGCCGATCACTGAGAGTTGCGTAAGCGGATGTGTTGCGCTGTTGCGCATGTCAGTTTCCTCGCTTCCGCGGTTCCGCCTTGCCATCGTGCCCGCCCCGACTTAAGTCAGCCGCATTCCCCAACGGCTGTAAGCCGAGACGGTGACGTGAAAACACGAGCCCTTCCCTGCCGCCGTGCCCGGTGAAGGTGCTTTCAACTGAGAACCGTAGCCTGTCGATGCAAAACGGACCTCAATGCAGTTTTCATCGGTCTCCCCTATGTGCGCACCACAGCGAGATCCCTGATGTTCCATTCTCCCGCTCGAGCTTTTCAAGCCTTAGGGGCGACATAGGCGATCCGAAGCAGATAGCGTGTGTCAGCCTGCTCAGGAAAGCTATCCATACCGGACTGCGCCAGCTCCTCGAGACCTGCTGTGTTTTTGTTGTGGACTCTCTGAGAACGATCGCCGAGGCGACCACCTCCTTCGCCTTGGGGTGCTCGCCACAGACATTCTCGGACAAGTTATGGTCGTCCCAACAATGCTAGCTTGGCCAGGTGCGGCATATCCTGCACCGCCATACTACTATCCTCCGGCGATCAGGCCTGGAGTTCTACCAGTCGATTCAGCATCATGTCAATCTGGGTGTCAGGGACGGGCGGCCGCCGGACTATTATCCGCCACCTGCGCAACCTGCTTAGACAGCTCGAGGCAGGTGACTGCGGCCGTGCTCAGGCAGAGTATTCTCCGGAAAATTCCGCCTGAAGGCGGCTGCGGTTGGATGGAGGTCTGCGGTGTGGCGGAGCGCGGCCATGCCGAGATGAAATAAAAGGTTTGAGCCGCGCATCTTTGCACCTCTGCGACAATCCCGGATGACCTGCATGGGTGGCATTGCAGTAGAAAGAACCTGTTCCACAGTCAAATCCGGGTTCCAGATTAAGACGTCTAGTCGATTGACTTCAGATGAGGAATCTGCATGGCCGACGTTCCGAGCCCATCTCAGCCCCTTCAGTTCTCCAGACTCAAAAAATTTCACAAGCCTTCGGCCATGTCACTCCTGAAGCAGCATGGATACATCCTTCGGCGCTGGCCGCTTTTGGGGTGACACCGGTGATGGCAGTGCCACGGCATGATTTTTGCAGCGCTTTGGGTGCAGGCTTCGTTCTATGCATAGGGTGGGTGCATCCTTCTTCAACGAGGTCGCGCACCTTCGCGATGGAACCCTGAAGCTCTTGCGCACCTCTGGAAGCCGGCCCAGCAGATCCCCCAGGAAGCGCGGCGCCCGTGCTTTGTTGTTTTAGAGCCGGGAAGAGTTGGGTCCCTGTAGGACTCCGAGCCCTTGACGGAGCCGAGAAGCAACGGGGCCCAGTCCGAGCTCCACATAGAGGGCGGACACTTCTCAGCAGAGTCCTCGTTTCGACCAGAACGTGCTTCTGGGACTGAACTCTGTGGCTGCTGCCTACTACACTACATCCTCCTACTACAAGCAGTACCTTTTCGCATGTCTACTTTCAGTCTAAATCTTCCAAAACAACGACAACGACGAGTACTTGCTACTTGTACGGCTAAGACTAATCTTACTACTGCTGCTGCTGCTGCTGGTACTGCTGCTGCTATTCATGCTGCTACTGAGACTGCCACCACTGCGATCACGGACGACGACGACGACGACGACGACTACTACTACTACTACTACTGTACTGCTACTGCTACTGCTACTGCTACTACTCCTACTACTACTGCTACTGCTACTGCTACTGCTACTGCTACTGCTACTGCTACTGCTACTGCTACTGCTACTGCTACTGCTCCTGCTACTACTACCACTACNNACTACTACTACTAATCCTACTACTACCACGCACTTCCATCACTAGCAGTTCTGATACACAGCAACGGAGCAAGCAACACTGTACTGCACCTTTAGGAAAGCTCGTTTGGAAAGCTCGTCTGGCGCCCTTATTTCTCAGGCTGCACCCCCGGACAGCAACTCAGATGACACCCTTGACGCACGATACGGAGATCTTGAAGATGTGCCAGCCGCGAGAGCCCTGCATGTGCCCGAAACCCAGCGCATGGCGTCCCCAGGCAGGATGCTGCTGCATGCAATGGGCAATCGTGCATGCTCCGCTGCGGTTTGCACGTGTAGGTCTTAGCAACATCTTCCATTTTTGCAAACAGCTCGGGCCAGACACAGGCGTTGGAGGCAAAGAAGCCAACGACCCATGGGCCAATTTCCTGCCTGGACGAGCCACGGTGCCACCGGAAAGGACTCGGCCGGAGGTGCTTTGGTTGCACACCGTTCGCTTGCGACTTCGTCCGATGCTGGAAAAAGGCAAGCCGGAACGGACACGATGGATATGGACATGACCGCCGGGAGAGGACAGTAGAGGGTCTAAGGCCTAGGACTTTGCATCTGCGCTGAAACTGCGCTGTCTGAAAGTGAGGACTCAGAATCAGAGCACGGCTAGCGCTCGGAGACCGTCGCACGCATCCGAGGCCATTGGTTCATGCGAATGGGCAGGCTCCTCAGCTCCTCCTTTGCGGTTTTTTCTGTTCCCTCAGGCAACGACGCGGATTCGCTTGGGCAAAGACCTCGCGCAAAGTTGGACGACGCGGGAAATTCTGCATGCTGCTGAACTGCACCTGGAGGCCGGGATCGTCATGCATGCTGCTTGATGATCTCATTCTTCAATCTGCGTTTTTCATACCAAAGGGTCGCAGGATGCAGCAAGAGATGTGCAACCATGAAAAGAGACGAACATTCCAAGAAGACACGGCTCGTGGTGTGTTTTGTTTCGCTCCCACGCACGTGCAGACATGCCGCTGCCGCTGCATGGCTGTGACTGTGGCCGATATCCTGGTAAAGCACGTGCTGATCATGCTTTGCATTTGTGTCCCTCCCCGACCGCCTTCGTGTCCTGCAGACTGTGCCGGGCCTGCAGGAGTTTGATGTCGTTCACTCGGTGGTGGCATTACATCGCATTGCTAAAAGCACAGATCGCGGAGAGCTCCGGCACGATCAACGCCTGACCGCTGTATTGGCAAAGCTGGCAGACACCGCGGCATCAGCAACTGCAGTGCCTGGTGCTGCAAAGCATGATGTGCGTTTGCTGTTAGAGAATGCTTAAGAAGGATCGCAATGAGATCCAAAAGCGAGGTGTCATCGTCCAGCAATGAGATGCCACATGTAAAGGAGGTGTCCAAAGCATTGCTGCTCAGTAGCAATAGTTCAATCTTAAAACCGTCTTGTTTTGCGTGTGTGGGCTTCTCCTTTGACAGTCGAGGTGGGCACTCGCGAAGGTTGGGCCTTGGGCGGATAACTTTGAAGGCTATGGCCCGCGAGGTATCGAAAGTGGATCATGGAGTGGCCGGGCGTGGACGGGAGTGCACCGAAGCCTCAAGGCCGGCTCCAGAGTCTGGGGGGACCTCACGGGGGAGCTTTGCGTTGAAGTTGAGAAGTTACGAGGCTTTGGGGACATCTGCAATCGGGCGCTTGCACGAGTTGGACAGTCATGGCCTCTCCAATGTCGCCAGGGACTCGGCTTCCGGAGGTAGTTGCAGAGTCTCACACAGAGCCCGCATCGAGGCCTGGAGCCTTGCCGTCGCCCGCTTTGATCAGAGAGGCTTTGTGACGGCCATCTCCCGCACCGCCCTGCAGCTGCTGCCCGACTTTCAGGCACAAGGCGCCCCCAAGATGTGTTTCTAGAAAGAGTCCAGGGCTTCTTGGTTGAAAGCCCGGTCCTTGTAGCGAGAAGCTCAGCATGGAGAGGTCTTGCCAACACTGCCTGGGCCATGGCACATCTGCTTGCAGAGCCTGAGGCTGTATCTTCTTGATCTGCATGGCAATCCATGGCCCGAGCATGTCCTTGGTTGTTGACCCCATCTGACTGCAGGGACGTGGTCCTGAGCGAAAGTTACTGGTGCGGACCCCATCACATGAAGCATGTGGAAGTTCAGGTTCTGCCTAGATGCAATGTGGCACAATTGCGCACTGCTTCAGTGACAAAGGGCCGGGCCCGGGTGATTAAGAGCGACTGCAGGAGTGCATCGCCAAGGAGGTTGGCCGCAATGCGCATGTCTTCTCCTCAGATGGGCTCTCCAGGCAGTGGCAGCCTGCTCATGCAAGATGAGGATTTCACACCGCAGGGCCTGGCAAACATTGGCTGGGCGTTTGCCACTCTAGCACTGTGCGAGCCCCATGCGAGGGCGGGCTGTCTTCTTGCTGCTGCATGCTTCAACCGGCAGTGTCACTGCGCCTCATCAGATTTATTTAAGGGTGCTTGTCAGAAGAAGCAGCTCTACCTTGCCCTGGCTGTTTCCCAGCTCTTTCTTCGGCTCCGAGCACTGTCGCATGATCCGCTAGATGCTTCCGGAAGATCCGCAGGTACAAGACGGCTTGGCCGGTAAGTAGACGCCGATGTAGGGTTCAAGCCGCCAGACACTGACAGGCTACAGCAAGCTACGAGATGAATGTAGCTGTTTTTCACAGTCTTTGTTTCGGCCGATCACCCAATTCTTGCCGCGATTTGGGGCCTCAAGCATGGAATTGCGGGAAGGCAAGTTGTGTCTGGCAATGCAGGGACCTCCTCCAACATAGGCATGTGTGCTTCAGTTTGGAGGCCTCGATCGAGTTCTTAGTGAGCTTCTTCAGACGCAGGAATTGCTGCTTGGCAGGCTTTCGTCGGCGGCTATTGTAGAAATGAAGATGCCAAGCCTTGTTCTTATTGAAGCCGAGCTCAGCCCAGGTATCGCGCTGCAGAGACCCAGCAGCAGTCGTTGCGGAAAGCAGTCGAGCAGCATCGGGAGGCACTTCTGCGCTCTCTCAGCGGGCCGCTAGCCTGCAGAGATGCGACACGTTTCTATCTGCGTCGCATGCAGCAACATGCATCTTCAGCTCAATGGAGACAAGAGATGTGCAGCTGCTTGTTTGTGTGCGTGCGTGTGTGTGTGTGTGTGTGTCTGTGTGTGTGTGTGTGTGTTTGTGCGTGTGTATGCGTCTCCACTCGGTGAAATATGATGTCGCAATGTTTGCAACACAGTGCAAGCCAACCGCTTTCTCCCAGGGAAGCCACGCCTCTGAAGCTGGCCCTTGGGGAGGATGTGGCCGCGTTCCAAGTCCCGCTTTGTGTGCGCTCGAAAGACCCTACCTGGACATGGACATCATGTCATCGCCGTCGTCGCCGCCGCCGTCGTCCTCATCATCGTCATCGTAGCGGTAGTGGCAGCAGCGGTTTCGGGTGTTGGATTCGGCATGTAGGGTAGCTATCGCAGTAGTAATCGTAGTAGTAGGAGTAGTAGCAGCGCAGTAGTCGTCGTCCTCGTCGTCAGCGGTGGCAGTGGCACTGGCGGTGGACGTAGGTAGGAGTAGGAGTAGGAGAAGTTGTAGCATTGGTAGAACTAATGAACTGTAGTGATAGTGGGAGTGGTGGTGGTGGTAGTAGTCGTAGTCGTAGTCGTAGTCGTAGTAGTAGTAGTAGTAGTAGTAGTAGTAGCAGCAACAGCAACAACTGTCGTCGTCGTAGTATTGTAGTAGTCGCCGTAGTAGGAGAAGGAGTAGGGTCAGTAGGACCACGGCAACCGAGCGGTAAAAGCGACGTTAGCAACACCTACAAGACTTACAACCTGAGGGGCGTTAGCAGCCCCAGCAGCGACAACAAGTTGCCACAGTTTTTTGGGGATTGGTTGTTTGGAAATATCAATGCTACGAGGATGGTCGTAATGATAATGGCGATAGCGAGCCCCCTGGCACGATAACGGTGCCTTCATAGCCACAAGCATCATGTCCATTCTCCTGACAACAGCAAGGGTACATGGTATCGCAAGAATTGTGAGAACCGTAGAGTTTCGGTACATTTGTCACTTCACGGCTTTGGCTAAGGCGCCTCCCATGATTTCGAAGGCCAGGGGGGATCCGGGCTTTTGCTTGGGGGTCGTGGTGCGACGAGCTGTTCTCACCTTGACAAGCCGTGCTGCAGGAGTACGGCACACATTCGCCAATGGCATCCGTGCCTGCACACCAGCCTACCGTGCCGGACAACCTGGAGACTACTCAGCCAGCCTATGCAAGCTCAATGTCAAGCCCGGCGACCTCCCAAAGCCCTGCGACCTCCCAGACAACGTCTATGAATCTGCCGGAGAATGTGGTTCAGGCCTAAAGCCACCATGAGCCACCATGTGAACCTAATTAGACCCACAAGTCGGCCGCAAGTTGTCACAGGTTGGGGAATCAAAGGACACGTGGACAGCCGCTGCCGAGTATGCCATGCACAGGCATGCACGGTCAGAGCGGCGCTTGTATCAAGCGTGTTTCTGCAGATCTGCCTGATCCGCCATGCGATGCAGCCGGTTTATGATCATGTATACAGCATGCACCAAGACACCAACAAACATTCCTTTGCACTTCAACAGGCCGCGTTCCGACAGCGAGAGCAGAAGGAAGTCGGCCAACAGCGACAAGAACTCTGCCGGAAAGAGGCCGTCTGACAAGAGGCTGCTGGAGGGACGGAAGAAGATCGGCATATGATTTCGCAGTACTCTGCCGGGGCAGGCACAGCGACCTGGAGGTGATCGACTCGTGGGCGGCAGCGGAGATGTTGGGGGTCACCGGAGAGGAGAGAATGCTAGCCCGCATCATGTCTGTGTCAACTCAATGACCCCAAGACACCTAAAACTGAACAGTTTAAGGAGCTCAACCAAAAGCAAGAACACCCTGGCCAGGACCAAATGATGGGCCGTTTCGACACCCTCATCGGCATCCTCGTGCTCCTGCCGCTCGGCATGCTTCAACTTCTACGCGAACGGTCTTTCTGCCTGCTTAGAAGTGCGGACGGGAGTACGGTTCAGCATTGATTGAGGAATGCTTTTGCAATGGCTCTGACTCTGGAGTGTCTGGGCTCCAAGTCGGCAGCCAGCCTGGGGATGACCGGTGGATTCTCCGTGTGCGATGCTTCACCTGTCCTTGATGTCGCCGACTCAGACGGAAGTGCAAAGCAGAAGATAGTCGTGCCCAACCCCTTTCTGGGGGAGGCATGGAACTGTGCAGCTGTGCAGGTGCTGGAGCATTTCTTCGTGGTGGTGTTCGGCCTTGAGTTGGTTTATCGGCTCTACTGCCTGCGCTGTGGCTACTTTCGTGACTACTGGAATTGGGCGGATGCCTCCTTGGTCATCATAGGCGTCACTGACTTGTACTTGTTGGACCCATTGCTGTCCGGATCACCGGCCCACAACGCAACCACCCTCCGAGTCTTCCGGGTGGTGAAGCTCGCCTCCCGGCCGTAATGAAACACATCGCCTGTCGTCTCTTTCTTTCTTTCTCTTGCATTCCCAACAGCGCTCTTGAGCTTTTGAGCGCTGCGCTGCCGGCGACCGGCCTGTCGGTGCCAAGCCGAGGCTCGAGTCGTACGCATCGTGCGGGCGCTACGTCTTTTCCGAGGCCGATCTTGGGCGGAGGAGAGAGTTGTGTCTGGCGACTTCTGTGCCTACTTTCCGAGGCCTGCGAGTCTTGGTCCACGCATGCGGCTCCTTGACATGAACCCAAGACGTGCCAGTGTGCCTCCTCTGCTGGACTTCGAAAGTCTGCTTCTGTCGTTTTGCTTTCACCCTGTGAACTCGCGCTTGCTCGTACCGATCGACCCGCTTTCCATGCCATCGTGCAGTTATTGCATTTCTGGAGAGGACGACCAAGTGCCTGCCCAACAGCAGTCTGTACTTGAGGTATCTGTAGGTCCTTTTGACATGTGCAGCTTCAGAGCTTAGGAGGTAAGCGTTCGCAGTAATGTTTTATTGTCAATTATCGAGAAACTCGATCCCGGAAGCTCAATTGCAACCCCCCTCAACCGCAAAACTCGATCCCGAAAACTCAATTGTAAACCCCATCCAGCATGACTAAAATCAGTGAGTTTTAGGGTCAGTTGCCGTTATCTGTATGCTTCAGAGACAATTAGAGGCCAGGACCGAGCAGAGAGAAACTGTACTGATCGCCCTCTCAATGGACACCGGGACGGCGCTTGAAATCAACCGAGGGGGTGAGGTGAGGGGTTTATCAGTTTGCACTCGACAACATCGTAGTACATCGCATGCAGCAAGACTGTGCAGCACCAAGTGACAAAGCATGGCATCTTGCAGCATGCTGTCAGCAGCCGCAAAATCTTGGTCGTGATGCAGATCTATCTGCGGAGAACTGAAGCCTGGGTGTCAGGATGGGATTGATTCGCAAAAGATCTCGGTCTCATCAGTGTTGAAATTCCCGGCTCCTCGCCGGAGTGATGCTGAGTTCTTGTGCGGCCTTGCCGGCTCAGGTTCTTTTCTGCCTTCTTTGAGCTGGTCTATGGCATTGCTCGGACTTTGTATGCTGTCCGGAGGCTTGCTGATCGGAAACCTGTGCGGTGCTTACTTGTCGGAACGAAGGCGATGACAGCTTCGACTTGAGAACACAGTCCGACATAGACATACGACCCAATACCCTCCCCTTGCACAAGTCAAAGCCAATGTGCTAGTGTCATATCTTGTCTGTACTTATCACGTCCCGCGAAATGAGGGCGAGTTTCGTCCCTTCCGAGGCTCCAGGACTACATCAGCGACGAGTCACAGGACCCGGAATGGCGTTTGTGGGTCTGGCAGCATTATGGGACGTCCTACCGATCGATTTACACAATGCTTCTTGGACGACAGCCTTGAGCCACCGTCTCAGATCACAGCAGCACCCAATAGCGCTCGACTAGAACGCACAGGTATGAGATGACCTTTGCCGGGAATTGGGGTGTCTATGCCAGACCAGTGCTGGAGCACGTGAGTCAAGCCTATGTGATTTTCTATGTTGTGCATCTTGGCTTCACTGCTAAGTGACGTAGCATAGCGGGTGCTTTGCAGTACACACTGCGCCAGGTACATCACATTCATAGTTTTTGCCGAGCCCTGGCTTGCATTGGAGCTTGGGGCAGCGTCAAGATGCCTCGTGACGATTCTGTTTGGCTTGTACCAGTCAAGTGGGGTATGCGCCAGGGCAGAGGTCGAATCAGGCAGTGCCGAGTGCTGTCTTCTTGCATGTAGTTGTGAACACCTCATGGGGCAGAGCCTGCAGCTTCGTGTCGTGGATGCTTGCTATGCGAAAGGACGTGTAATGACGTACTGGTCGGGCGGGGTTCGCTGCTGTTTCAGGCATGTTCTTGCGGTCATTCTGTATGCTGTCGTCTAGAGTCACTCTGCAGGACATACATGGTGTTTAGTCTGCGCTCCTGTTTGCTATTGTGTTTGAATGCGCGATGGGATACAGTGCCAAATGTTGTTGGGCTGGATTGTCTAGTATTGTGTCTGCATACATACAATTATATATATATATATATATGTATACATATGTATATATATATATATATATAGCTATATGGTAACCACCCGCCCCATGAACTACCGACCCTCGTTTTGTATCGTAGATATATATATATATATGGTACCCCCTGAATACCTACGCCTCAAGTGTCTTGACTGCGCTTCCTGGAGCCGTTCGCCGCTGAATGCATTCATTTTTGCTTCACGGTTATTTCTTTCTGCTACTTTCTACTTTCTACTAGTATTGCTCATGACGCATGGGGCAGTGGAGTCAGTGGTTGGGACGGTCATGCCATGTTGACAGCAGTGGTAATCTCGGACCGCCTTCAATGTCGAACCAAAGCAGAGGAACCTAGTGCCACTTACAGTCGTGGATCGCCGAATCACAGATTCGCAGAATCGCAGATGGCACAGGTGCCGGATCGAAGGTCCCGGGGTTCAGTAGGATCTGCGATTCTGCGAATGTGCGATTCTGAGAAACACTATGAAACTCATATTTCGTCTATCTTCGAAACGCCAAAACTAGAAGACTGTCCCGCGCTGACAATCGTGTTGAGTCATCACACGCACATATGTAAACCACGTTAATCAGTCTACACAATTGAAATACTAGGTAAATATCACATTGTAAAATGTTCTGTTTATCTTCGTTTTCATTAGTCACGTAGCAGACTAGTTGTGTTTCGACCATTCATGAAGCCAGTGCATATAGGACTCCACCTCCAATGCCAAAATAGGGCCGATAATTTGCACATGCGTCCATCTAAATGCATGTCTCTTCAGCTTTCTGTTTATATCAGGACAAGGTCGTCGCCACGTCCACAACACAAGCTCTGAATTGGTTAGACAGTGTTCCTTACTTCTGTCCTTATATCATGACGAGAACCCGGTCCCGGAAACGATGGACAGCAGGTCTCTGGAAAGTGCAGGCTGGCTGACAAGGACATGCCGGCTCTTTTGGCGACGAGTGGAAGGCCAGCTTTCTTTGCGCCCAGCCGTGGCTACTCCATGGGCCCTGTCGCGACGGAGTGGCAGCACAGCATGAAGGGCGAGACGCCGGGCAAGAGGATGAAGCATGACCCGAACGTTCCGTTGCAGCGCATTTGGTTGGTCCAGCGTGTGCCCAATGTAGTGACGGTGGAGCAGCTGACGAGCGTGCTGGGCAGCGCCTTCCTGGTGTGGAGATGATCTACCAGCGCCGGCGGACAGCCACCATGGACTACGCGTTTAGGGCCAAGACTGGCGGAGCAAAGCGATAGCATTGGAGATCCCGCTGCAAATTGGGTCGGAAAGCATGGTCTTGTGGGTGCGGCATGCTCCTGCCAAGAAGGGGCCTGCACGGACCCAGGAGATTCGCACCTTCGGGGCGTGGAGCCTTTTGGTCCCGAAACCGATGTTTGCTTCTGAGCCTCGCCAAAGGGTCTAGAAGCCACTGTGGTTGTGGATGGCGCTGACAAGGATGCCGAGGCTAAGGCCAATGGTGACCCAACGGTGGTGCGGGTGGCGATGATGCTGCCAATGAGACCGGCGGGAATAAGGAGGCCTGAATGAAAGTCATTCAAGCACTTGCTCGGGCTGACTTTTCACACGCGCCCAACCGAAACTGAGCATAGAATGACAACAGTCGATACAAACTACGAAAATTACGCAAGAACATGAGAAGCCAAACAAGCATTTGAAACAAATAAATGCGAAGAACATGCGGTACCTAAAGGCAGAACAGCATAAGAACACTGGTGCTACCAACAGTCACGCTCGGAACACCGGCATGCAAGAAGCGCAGCATCGTCATTGTCCTCAGCCATCGCCATCATTCTCATCTGTGTGGGGAGGGAGGGGCGGGGGTTGCGCGAGAGTTCCAAAAGAATGTCGACAGTTACGAGGATGATGGCGTGGACGAGCGCCATCCCTGTGACTGTTTGCTCGGATGAGAGGCCTGGCTTGGCTGCTGTGGGAGGGGGGGGGAGGCATACCATGGGGGTGGGGGGGGCCACTGACGCGGCGACGCGGGACCATATATATATATATATACACATATATATATATATATATACGTGCGTATGTATGTATGTATGTATGTATGTATGTATGTATGTATGTATGTATGTATGTATGTATGTATGAACGCACGAATTGATGAAGGAATGCATGGATGACTGAACGAATGAATGACGTTATGTGTGCATGAATTCCTGTATATGCATACATGTGCTTGTAAGTGTGTGTGTGTGTGTGCGTGTTTGTGTTTTATCAAAGCTTAACCCACCGAATACATGTTACTGCATTGTAGCTTCATAGCCAGCAACCCCAATGAAACGCTAAACCGTTGTCAATTCCAACTTCGTTGCCTAAAAACCCACCAGTCAAGTGGGCATCAAGGCCTTGTGCCCAAGGGTTTGGCGTTAGGGCGCTTCAGGGGTTAGGGCTTAGGGTTTGGTAAGTACGGTATGTCCTAAAGGTCCAAAGCACCTGATATTTACGGTTTGTATGAGCGCTCCGTACTGCTGTTATATATACAATGGTAGACCGTACCCCACGAATGGCCCCTGTACTACCTCCGATCCTCAAACTCCTTCACGTGCACCATGCAGAGGAGCGCCCCTTGACTGGCTTGGCGCAAGCTCGGGGCGTAGGCGTGGGGGCTGTTTCGAGCGCAATCAGCGTAGAATAGCCTGAGGCCCTGAGGCTTAAGGGTTTAGGGTTTAGGGGTTTAGGGTTTAGGGTTCTGCGGGTCCAACAGCCGTAAACTGTTAGTCCTTAGAGCCTTTGGGATAGGGTCGCTTTTTTTGAACTGAGGTATAGGGTCGCTTAGGACGGGCTTGTGGAGCTCGTGGCTCAGGGTTTAGGGTTTACCTAAACCCCAGAAGTAGGAAAAAGAATGGCCCAACCCCTGTAAAAGGCTAGAATTCTACATAGTTCTACATACTTTTGGTGTCCAGGTAGGGGTTAAGGGGTTTAACTAGGACCTCAAGTTTTACGGATTGTTGACGAGGGTCGAATAAAATCGCAGGCGGGGTGGTCATCTGTTATTGCAGCAGATTGCTGTTTCAACAGGTATGCGTGGCAGTAGTTCAGTTGACAAGATGACAGTGTGCTGCTGGTCGAAAGGGTACTGGAAAGAGCCCTACACTCTCAAAGCAAACTATGGAGTGGGTATCATGAAGCCTTCGTCTCAAGGCAGGTTCAACTATAGCGGCTTTAATAATTACTACACTATTTTGGGGGTGTCCTTACTATACTCACAGACTATACTATTAGTATAATTTACCCCTAAACCCTATACCAATTACTAAGGCTTCTACATTACCTTTATCCGTTCTTAGTTATTTTCGTGATTGCGCAAGGCTAGCCTGTTCGGGCCAGGGATCACGCAGCAACCGGCAAACCGAACACTCGACATTCAACCCACTTTGGGCTTAATAACTAGAATAGGGTTTTGGGGGATATTATACTATAGTTATATAATTAGTCAGGAACCACCACTAACCTCCCAAAGCCCCACCTCAAGCCTAAAGCAGCCCTCCGATACATGAAGCCCTGCATGAAGCCCTCTAGCCCTACTAACCCTAAACCCTAAACCCTAAACCCTAAACCCTAAACCCCAAAACCCTAAACCCTATCCCAAGACACCAAACCTAAATCCAAGACTCGATCAGGTGGCCTGGTGCGAGCACCACGGGTTGGTGACAAAATACAGGCTGGCGATAGCATCCCAGCGCTTAGGGTGTCAGCGTTTTAGATGTTGGCCCGTGGGATGTTAATAGTGGTTCCTTATTATAACTATGGTAGAATATCCCCCAAAACCCTATTCTAATTATTCAGGCCCCTATACCCCAAACCCTAATAGTAGCCCTTATAGAACCCTTCAAGGAACCCTGAAAAGGAACCCCAAAACCCTATTCAAATTATTAAAGGCCCCTACATCCGGGGTCGTTCGGTTCAGCGCTTTTGGGAGCTCCAGGGTTTCAAGGGTATAAGGCTTACGGGATTTGGGATGTAGGGATTCAGGGTTTTAGGGTTTAGTGTTTAGGGTTTAGGGATTCGGGGTTTCGGAATTTAGTGATTAGGGTTTAGGGATTTAGCGGTTCAGGGTTTTTGGATTTAGTGTTTAGGGTTTGGGGATTTAGGGATTCAGGGTTTTGGGAACTAGGGATTTAGGGTTTAGGGATTTGGTGTTTTGGGGTTCACAGCGATCGGCTTTAGGATTTAAGGTTTTGGGGTTTGGGGGGAAGATTGTGTTTGTGTTTGTAGGGCCTAGGCCCTGACTTCGGGTGAGAGCGTGGTAGCCGAACGGGCTTTATGGGGAGCTAAGACAGGGGCGCGAATATGGGAGATGAGGCGGAGGGTTGTGTGTACTCTGCTTAAGTCAAGTTCAATAGAGATCCTTTATCATTTAAGGACCTCAAACCCTAAACCCTAAACCCTATGGAACTATGCTGTGGATCTTTTGACGTTTTGGGATGAAGCTGAAGACCCTTTAGAACCAATTTGTTGACAGTCCTTGGAGGTTGGGTGTGAAGCATCGGTTCTTGATCTTGTCTAACTTCTAACAGGGTCTAGGACTTAGGGCTAAGATGCCTTTTCTTGCATCCTCGGAGAGCGCTAAGCCTCGCAGCCCTAGTTTGGAAAATGCCATTCTAGAGCACTGAAGCGAAAAAGCTTTAACCCGAACACCCACAGGCCAAACCCAAGCCCAAGCCCTACCTTAACCCCAAAGAACCGACCTTTTTAAGGACATATATGTAGAAATCATGATAAGGAGGCCTAAAAAGGTAGGTTTCTTAGGGTCCAGGTATGTAAAGAAATTACAGGCTCCAGAAAGCCCTGAGAACACCAACCTCACCTCAACACCTGGGTAGTTCTCTAAAGTAGGGTCCCATTTTTTGGTCCCCAATATAGTACGGCACTCTTACAAAAAGGAGCCTAAAAGGGACCCTAGTTTTGAAAACTACCCGCATGGAGGCTTGGAGCAGCTCAAGGGACAAGTGGCTGGATGGCAGCGTCGAGGCAGTAGTGGAGGTTGTTGTCTGTAGTATAGGGGCCTTAACAATTAAATAGAGTAGGGGTATGTGTGGTACAGTATAATATAATAATTATAACAAGGAACACCCCAAACCCTATTCCAAATATTAAGGCCCCTACATTACTCCTTGATTTACACGTTCTGCTTAGATGCAGTAGCCAACTGATTGATTCATTGCTTGTTTGTTTAGTTGTAAGTAGCTCATGCGCAAGAACGTAAGAAAGGCCGTGAGGAATTTAGTAAGCTTTTGAGTAGGTATGTACGGAAGCAAGTAGTGTAAGAAGCGCTGCACAAAGCAATTATTAACTAGTAGTTGAACTGTTGAACCCCAATGAATGATGTGGATTTGTAAGCCCGAACCCCTGCGAAGGCCTGACATTTTAGCCTCACATTCGTAAACCCCCCTCCTACCTAGAGGGTCATATACCCTACCCCTTGTTTTGGGGTACCTACTTTTCTATATAGCAGATCCTAGCCATAAAACTGGGGCACCCTGATAAAGGGTGGGGTATGATCCATGTTACAGTCCGAAACCGGGTAGTCTTAGGTCTTAGGCCCCAATTTTTGGGCCTCGAAGCTTGGACCGCTTGCCCTAAAGCGGTCAGTTTTACACTCTGGGTTTAGGGTTTAGGGTTCAGAGATAACTCCTTGATTGAGGTCACTTGCTTTTTTTCTCGGGGCTTATGTAGGTTCTACGATGACAATCCCCGAGGGTCGGCACGGTATATACACTTACGGGCAAGATATCCACCACATTGATACAAATGTCTGGGAATTCTGAAAATTGTGCGGCTCGGCCACTACGTTAACGAAAGCTACACTACACCATTGCGTATGCCGAGGACACCCACCAGCCTCCTGGCGGTGTAGGAATCGCTCAGCAACAAGAGGCTTCGGCCATTATGGTCACTAAGGCTCAATCGGACTGCGAGGCGGGACACAGGTAGCACCGGGGGACGCGCGTAGGCCCGCACAGCTTCCTGATGTCTGCCGCAAGATGTGCAGCCAGCCTTCTGACGCAAGTCAATGAACCGCCATAATCGTCCAGACAGAGCCTTCGATGAAGGAGGAATGCAAGGCGCCCTCCCTGCCTGCTTCGTTAGAGGCCTTTGATAATCAGCACCCTCTGTTTGCAGCCTGTGCCACGTCAAATCCACATCCTTGACTCGACCCCTTATGCGGCAGCGGACCCCAGAAAGTTGGAACATGGGTTTTCGGTTCCTTGAACTTTGCTTTATTAGGGGCATGAGGACAACGATCCACATTTCGTGCTTCGAAGATAGGAGCCTGTATGGTTAGAAAAGGGTCTGCGGGTAGATTCTACTACAAGCATAGCAAAACCCTAAGGGTCCAAAGGACCCAATAATAGGGTACTTTGGTTGCGGATAGTAGTTATTTAGGTTAATATTTGGGAGAGTATCTGATTATTAGGCACTTGGACCCTTAGGGAAAAGGAGAGCTTTGTCAACTATTCCGATTCCCCCCTCTCGCGCTAGCCTTGAAGCCCTAAATCCTCAAAAGGCTCTCCCCCTAAACCCTAAACCCTAAACCCTAAACCCTAAACCCTAAACTTCAAGGACACCGAAGTTAAGCCGAAAGTCCGGAGCCTCCAGCCCTGACCCACACTCCCGAGCCAGCATCCGAATGCTGCAGGATTTACCTAAAACCCCCAGAAATTTGGTAAAAGAATGGCCCAACCCTAAATCCTAAGCCCAACAAAAGGCCATTCTTCTACATGTTTCTGGGGGTCCAGGTGGGGGTTTAGGGTTAACCCAAGCTCCAAACTGGCTTTCGGGCTGGCTGAAACTCTCCGGGCTTGATGCTGCATGGGCAGGTAGCTTCGAGTAAGGTCACAAGAGGAACCCTAAACCCTAAACCCTAAACGCGCGGCTTTGAGCTTTCGTCGAATGCATAGTAAACCCTAAACGCCCTACCTAAAGACCCTGAAGGCCCTAAAGGCCCTAAAGTTCAGACATCAACCCGAAGCCCGAAAGCTGAACTCTACACTTTGGCTGTCCAGCTCCCTAAGCAGCAGGATGTGCTGAAAGAGACGGTCTCCATGAGCGGCCACCGCATGCCTCGAGGACGGACGCCAGCGTGGAGTTTCTTGCGATTTTCTGTATAGGATTGTTTCAGGATGTCTGTCGTAAGGACTGAAGAATTAAGGTTTACTTGGTCTCTCTTTCTGTGAATGTACTTTGCCTTCGTCTTAGTTCTTACCACACAATTCTGACCATGAAAAAGGTATCCAAAAGAAGTACTGCTAATTACTTCAACTGAGGGCTGCGTCTTCGAGAAACTTCAGTGTCCCAAGGTCCATTCAGTTTCTACTTTGGCCGCAGGCGATTCGGGGTACCTTCTGTGGGGGGGCGAGGGGGGTCCTCTAAGAAGGACTTGGATTCCTTTCTCCCTAAACCCTAAACCCTCAACCCCTAAACCCTATAAACCTTAAACCCTAAACCCTAAACCCTAAACCCTAAACCCTAAACCCCTAAACCCCTAAACCCTAAACCCTAAACCAAAGAAATAGTTAGACTTGAGGGGCTGACGTTGCAAATTTGGGAGTTTTCGGAACACATGCCAAGTCAACCCTAGAGTGTCAACCCTTAACCAGGATCCTCCCGGTACCGTACTCTCAAATAGGGGTATACTGTTGATGGACAAAATCCTGCATGTCCCAAGTATAGTATAGTACCATAAATCCCATAGTTTAGGTATATAAGGTCATGCAGGATTTTGTCCATCAACAGTATGGGCACAAATTAAGGCTATTTAGGGTTGAATAGAGGGTAGATGGAGGGTCTAGGGGTACACACCTGCACTGCGCAAGTCCATCGACCAATCCTAAACCCTAGGACAACCCCAGGCCAGGAACCATAACCCCAAACCCTGGGGTTTTAGGCTTAGGATTTAGCGTTGAGGGGATCCAAAGGTCCCGCACACGGAGAAGCCTTGAAGCGCCGACAACCCCGACTGATAGAACCCATCAAGAATCCTATATGGGTAGTTGTCAAAATTAGGGTCCCTTTCGGGGTACCCTAAGTAATAGGTGCCGTATTATAATAAGGATCCAAAAAGGGACCCTAATTTTGACAACCACCCATATAGCTGTGCAGGGTTTAGGGTTATAGGGGTTAAGGTATATCCCCTCGACATCAAGGGTCCAGGTACCCGAAAAGTTGAATTCGGTTTCAGGTATCAGGTCGTTCAAAGGGTGGAATGTGGGGCCTCAGACCCTACGATTTTGGTACTATGGGAGCCAAATCATACTATTTTGGGTTTATTATTATAATAGCTAGTATCGTATAGCCTCAAAGCCTTAGTCTCATGAGTAAGGCCCCTACATTCCTCTACCTCTCTGGTTCCTTAAGGGTTCTTTCTTCGATGTTATAGTCGACTATACCCAAATATGCTTGCTTGTTACTCAGGCGCTCTATATTACACCCTAAACCCTAAACCTACTTGTTACTAAGGCGCCCTATACTACACCCTAAACCTACTTGTTAATAAGGCCCCCTATAATACACCCTAAACCTACTTGTTACTAAGGCCCCCTAAAATACACCCTTAAGCCTCAACCCTAAACCCTAAACCCTAAACCCTCAACCCTAACCCTAAACCCTCAACCCTGAACCCTGAACCCCTAAACCTTCAACCCTAACCCTAACCCTAAACCCTCAACCCTGAACCCTCAACCCTAAACCCTAAACCCTAAATCCTCAACCCTAACCCTAAACCCTCAACCCTGAACCCTAAACCCTAAACCTTGAATCCATAACCCTAAACCCTCAACCCTAAACCCTAAACTCTCAACCCTAAACCCTAAACCCTCAACCCTGAACCCTAAACCCTAAACCCTGAATCCATGACCCTAAACCCTCAACCCTCAACCCTAAACCCTAGACCCTAAACTCTCAACCCTAAACCCTAAACTCTCTATTCCGCCTCTGCAGGCGCCGTGAAGGTGCAGCTGACTCTGGAGCCAGCACCCGGATCTCCACAAGGCTTGCCTTCCCAGACCCAAAAAAGGATCTAAAAAATAGATCCCTTAAGGGGGTTCCTATAAAGTACCCTTTAGTAATTAGGGTCCCTAATTAGGGGATCTATTTGTTAGATCCTTTTGGGGGTCTGGGTTGGCGTGTGCCAGCAGGGCGTCCTTCAAAGGGATCTATAAGGGTTCGGGGTTTAGGATTTAGGGTTTCGGGTTGAAGATATGATTTAGGGTTTTGGATTTACGGTTTAGGGTTTAGGATGTAGGATTTAGGGTTTAGGGTTTAGGGTTCACGGTTTAGGCAAGACTTTGCGGGCTTAGGGTTTACCTTAAAGGACCTTTGCCTTTCGGGTACCTTGAACAGCTTGCTTTCAGGGTATAAGGGGCTCCTTTTGAGGTACTTATTGGTTAGGCACTGGGACTTCGGATAGTAGTTTGTAGGTCAGTATGTGGCAGAGTATATGATTCGTAGGTACTCGAGCCCTAATACTCCTTCAGAGTTCCTTGAAAGGTTCTTTTATGGGAAAAAACGGATGAAGGCGATTTATGTTTATATTATTACCTGGACGCTGCGAGATCCTGCGTGTGTCGGGTTGTATCCTTGGGTGGTGTATGGCTCTCATATACTTAAAAGCTCGAGCTAGGGTCTGTCGGGTGCAGGCATGGATACTAGCTTCAAATGGGTTTAGGGTTTAGGGGTTTGGGGCTCAGGGGCACGGGTGTTCAGACTTTAGGGCAGCTAGGAAGCACTACATTGCACAGCTGTCCCACAGGCTCCATGTATACTTAGGCCTTAGAGGGGCTCTGTTCCTATACTATCGGTACTTGAGGGTGTAAGTATCTACGATATGGGTACTTGGAGCCTTAGGGTATCTTCAGCGAGCATCCATCTTTGACAGCACGAGCCCGCTATTTGCAACCTGGTGGGCCGAAAGAAAGATGGAGGTGCTTGGGTTTAGGGAACCCTGAACCTACAACCCCAAATCATAAATTGTGTGTATTCTCAGTATTTGGATCCTTTGAGGAGATCCTGCCAGAAGCCTAAACTTCGAGGACTCGAAGCTGCAAAGCAGAAGAACATCCCGCAACGGCCCGGGAAGAAACCAACAAGCACCATAAGAACAAACGGTTTCAAGCACATAGCAAACATCACCAAACTG
This sequence comes from Symbiodinium sp. CCMP2456, assembly GCA_905221635.1. Taxonomy (NCBI): domain Eukaryota; class Dinophyceae; order Suessiales; family Symbiodiniaceae; genus Symbiodinium; species Symbiodinium sp. CCMP2456. Next base: position 28,724 of record CAJNDV010020735.1, read on the forward strand.
GCTCAAGATAACCCAGCAGTCGTTTAGAGTGAGGTCTTTAGAGCCAAAATCCTTTCAACTCACTACCCATAGGCCACATTCTAGTTCCTGTTTGGGATTCCCTATAGGATCCGAAATATAAGCCCCAAAAAGGAACTGCCATGGGGCCTATGGGAAACGACGACTTCACCTGCAGGGTCGCCTTTTCGTCGGACATGTTCATCGGTTGCCGAACCCCAAGGGTCCAAAGGACCCCGTAATCAGGTACTTAGGACTTAGGTTTCGGATAGTAATTATGTACCCTAGCTAGCCTACCAAAACCCACTTCTTTGTAGGTTCTTATTATAAACCCTAATATGGGGTTTATAGGGAACCTACAAAAAAGTAGGTTCTGGTGGGTTAAGGTAGGTTACTATTTGGGAGAGTGTATGATTATTAGGTACTTGGACCCTTAGGGGAATGGAACATGACGGCGGAAGCCAGGAGATCACGGAAGAACGCAACTTGAGAAGCAGGGGCTGTGTCGCACATTCGTGAAAAGAAACTACACTGGAGCCTATAGGTAACGTCCTGAACCTCCGAACCCTAAACCCTAAACCCTAAACCCGAAACCCTAAACCCTGAACCCTACCTAAACCCTGAACCAGAATCCGCGATCCGAGCACACAGGGCAGCGCATGTACGAGATGATCACCCCGGAGCGATGTTCCACGAAGCTGCGATTGGCGCTCAGGGCCGCTGGGTTGCATTCCACGCGTTTTTTTTTGGGAAGTGGGGATAGGGTTTAGGGAGTTAGGGGTTCCCTAAACCCTAAACCGATTTAAAGTTTAAGGGGTTATGTAGCATAGGGGTTTTTGGAGGTTTGAGGTTCCCTAAACTCTAAACCGAGTGAAAGTTCAAGGGTTTACTTAGCATAGGGGTTTAGGGTTTAAAGTTTGGTAGTTTAGGGCCAGGGCTCTGATTTGTTCCCAGGTACTTTCAGGATCAGATTACGGGATGTACTGCGAAGGACCACGGTTTAGGGGTTTAGGGTTCAGGGTTTAGAGCTTAGGGTTCAGGGTCTAGGGATTAGGCTGGTTTAGGAATTAGGGTTTAGGGTTGTCTGTTTATTGGTCCTTTGTTCAGGGTGCCGTACTATGTTGGGAATTCAAAAGGGGACCCTAATTTAGAGAACTACCCATATATTGCTGCAGATAGTAGATAACGTAGGGGGCAGAGCGTCCCTGCGGTCCGTTTGTCTGTTGCGCCGACATTCGGGGTTTGGTGTGTCCGGGTTTAGGGTTTGTCGGGGTTTGGAGTGTTTGGTTTAATACTAACCCTAAGCGTCCAAGTACCTAATAATCATATACTCTCCCAAACTACTATCCGAAACCTAAGTACCTGATTATTGGGTCTTTTGGACCCTTAGGGTAATTACTTGAAGCAAGGCATGCAACTTCGCGGAGTCGTCAATCGCTTCGGCAAGGTCTCTGAACCTTAAGCCGCAAGCCTCAAAACCCGAAGCTGTAAACCCCAACTACCTAAACCCCTACTTGAGGGTGTTTAGGGTTTAGGGTTAAGTGAACCCGCTGCTTTTGGCTGTAATGTAGGAAGTGCTTGCAGAACTAAGCATCGAGACCCCCCGCCCCCGAACTTCAACTCCAGAGTCTCAAGATACAGACGAAATCCTGAGGTGTATGCTATCATCATCCGTAAAATCCACAAGTTTACAGTGAACCCCAGAAAGTTGGAACATGGGTTCAGGATAATTAGTGCTAGGATCTCAATGCTTGTCCTTAAAGGCAGGAGGACATCGATGTTCCAACTTTCTGGCTGCTACTGTAGGCTTCTAGGTCACACCCGCAATGCTGCCCCGACATTCCAGATGTCTAGACCCAAAGTTTCGCATGTCTACAGCCTCATCATGAGCCCTGTGCGCAGTATAGTGGACCCCAAAAAGTTGGAAACCGGATTAGGGACAAATAGTGCTGGTTGAGGCTATTGGGTTTCCAACTTTTGGGCTTCTACTATAAGCGCTTCAACCCACAAGCCAAGTGCCCATGCAGTGTGGTCGGTCCTCATGCTGCTATAGAAGAACCACCCTCAGAGCCCCTTCTCACGATTTTCTTATGGTGTCCCTAAACCCTAAACCCTAAACCCTAAACCCTAAACTTAAAGAGGCAGGTTTTCGGGCTTTGGGTGTTCTACTTGGGCACCTGGAGTCATAGCCTGCGGCTCCAGAGTCCCCAAAGTAGGCACTGCTTATTTACAGTTGAAGGTAACACGGTTTTGGGTTTAGGGTTTAGGGTTTAGGGTTTAGGGTGTAGGGTTTAGGGTTTAGGGTTCAGGTAGCAAGTTGGTGCGTCATTATCCTCATGCCCTTAAGGTAAAGCACAAGGGATTCTAGCACTAATCCTCCGAAACCGATGTTCAACTTTCTGGGGTTTGCTGTAGAGGTTTTAGACCACAACGGCATATTGAACACTTGGAGCCATGGGGTTACGAAATCCTTCAGCAGCGGAGGTCACCGTGGTTGCACCTGGCGCCGGAACCGGATTGAATGGCCAAGTTTACGAAGACCTAAGCCCGGGTCTCAAAGGACTTCGCAAAAGGGCTTCGCAGGGAGTTAGGAGTTGTTAATTTAGGTGTCTTCGTTAAGTGTTCTTGCAGGGTTGTGGTTTGAGTGCTTCATGTTGTGCCGCGCTTAGGGCTGGGGTTTAATTAAGCTAAAGCCAAAACCTAGATCCCTGAAGCTCGATACTCTGAGGGTTCAGAGCTCGGCGTTCAGTTTAGGGTTTCGGGCTTTTTTCGCTGAAAACTTACCTTGTAAAGAAAAATTATTGGCGATGTTTCCGCAGCTCTCCATCGTGTATCTGATGTGGCTCTCATCAAGCTATAGGGGCCGAAAGACATCGAGTGCAATTGATTCAGGGCTTTAGGGGTTTAGGGTTTAGTATCCACGAGTATCTTTCAAAGCCTTTAAAGCCAAGCTAGCATAGTTGAGGAATTTTTGGGCTAGTGTAGTCTGTACAAACGTTTCCGCCGCTGCCCAAAACCCGAAGCCCTAAATCCTAAACCCTAAACCGTTCACCCCGGCCCATGGCATCCACGCCCTCACCCCAAAGCCACGATTTCAGGATGCTTCTGCACCAATTTCTGCCCTCAACCGTTCAAGCGCCATCCGAACCAAAGGTGTTTAGAGTGTTGGGTTCAGGGTTTCGGATTTTACACTTTGGCCCTAAATCCCTGGGTGTAGCCCGCAGCCTTCATCTTCCCCCCTAAAGGTTTGAGAAAGATTCCAGGTCAGCTGAACGGCCGAGTTTAACACCAAAAAAGATAGGAGAATCCCCCTCATAAAAGACGCCAGAAACCCAACCCCACACCGAAAGCCCTAAACCCCCACATCCTGAACTCCAAGCCCCCTTAAACCCCCTGCGACCGTGACCGTGACCCTCGCACCTCGGAGCATTGCACGATCCTCGTTTGGAAGAGCTTGAACCCAAACGTCGGGACCTACTCGGGTTTATCCCAGCTGTATCTCTCTCCCAACCCAACCCCCGAAGCGCTGCTAAGAGGTGTAGCCCTTTTGGGGTTACGAGGAGGGTATCGGGGCGGGGGGGGGGGGGGGGGGGTAGATCTCAAAACCTCTTTACCCCGTGCACTCTAGATCCGAGATCGTAGACCATCTGACCGTGCCGAGGCAAGGACAAACAGTTCAAGGCCATCCGAGCAGATTTCCGGCATGGAGTTTGTCCTCATCGTAGCGAGCTGCTTTGTGCGGACATGAAGTACGGTTTGCAAGAACCCTGCTTGGGATTGCAAGTAATTGCCAGAATACCTTACTTGTTTATAAGCCTAGTTGCAGCGTCCCGTTTAAGACTTTGAGTAATAACGGCCACGATGCAGAGGATGAGACTCGATATTTGAAGGTTTTCGGTTTTCAGTATGACAGTTAGAGGCTTTCACGGGATATGCTGTAAGAGGAGATAAACGCTCCTTCCCTAAACCCTAAACCAGCCTCCAACCTGAGGCCCCTCAGTCTGAAATCGCAACCCCGAAAGCCTAGACCGATAAAGCCGTCACCATTCTGAACCGCTGTGTTCTGATGCCAGTAGTGCTGGTAGTGTTGGTTTCGAAGAAGGAGGTGGTGGTCCTGTTGATGATGATGATGTTGATGAGGAGGATGAGGATGATGATGGCGGCATAGCCAACAGAGTAAGACTATGATTGTACGAACCTGCTTGGCAGTACTCTCCAGAATGGCCTGGATCAACACGGTGTCTACAAATTGAGCTCATCCATCCCGAAAAAGAACTGGCAAGCACATTGCCACTACTTGAGCCATCGCGGTAGCACCGCTTGATGTGCACTAGGACCATTGAGGAGGTTGATGACAAACAAACACACGAACGGTGTCACTGTACTTAGTACTTTCAGCTTAATCACTAATCGCAGGATACTTCCGAAGGCAGTTGAGTTTAGGGTTTGGGGTCTACTGCTTCCGATCCCTGTTGGGAAAAAACGCAGCCGAAGGTGGACATTTGCGGCAAGAAGGGGGCCAAGTACGATCGGTATCCGGAGTGACCCTCAATCACTAACTCGAACTCGGCGACATCTCGTGTCGTAGCGCCATATCTCTACAACCCTATATCAGAGAGACCTAAGCCCTGAAACCCCAAAACCCACCTCCCAAATGTGGTGTGATTCGATCCCGAGATTCGTCGACAGCAACTAGGCTTGCAGCAATCGCTTCTCCACAGGATCCCTAGTGCCCTAGTGCTCCTAAGTGTCATTTACGGACACGCAACATGCGACCTAATGCTGCCCCTCCCACCAGTCCCCCCCATCCAGGCAGACCTTTAGGGGTTTACGGTTTAGGCTTTCAACAATCCAGGCATTTAACTGGACCCTAGACCCTGAACCCTAGACCCTAAACCCTAAACCCTAACCCCTAAACCCTAGACCCTAGACCATAAGCCCTAAAGCCCTAAAGCCCTAAGCAAAAAAGCTCAACGCCCTTAATTGCTGCGCCGTAAGTCTTGAAAGCTGATGCAGAATCCCCAGAGCCCTCAGATACCCGGAATCATAGCAACCCGCAGCCGGAAACTCGAGATCTTCTTCAGGGTTTAGGGTTTAGGCTTTAGGGCGTGTAGGGGTTTGGGGGTTTAGGGGTTTAGAGTTTAGGGGTTTAGGGTTTAGGGGTTTAGGGTTTAGGGGTTTGGGGTTTAGGGTTTAGGGCTTACCCTAAACCCTACACCCTGAGCTCTAAACTCGAAACCCTGAACCCCTAAGCCCCGAAACCCAACCCTACACCCAGATAGCTCCCTTCTGAAGCCCATAAATGATCTTTTAAACCCTGAACCCTACATAAACCCCTAAACCCTAAACCCCTTGACCCTAAAGTAGAAGCCCGAGAGTTGGAAACCCAATAGCCTGAATCCCAAACTTTCGACCTTTCATGTTGTGTCAAGGGTACTGAGGGTTTAGGGTTTAGGGGTTTAGTGGTTCAGGATTGAGTCACTGAGGGTTTGAGGGTTGAGGGGTTTAGGGGTTCAGGGGTTTAGGGTCTAGGGGTTTAGGGTTTAGGGGTTTAGGGTTTAGGGGTGTTTAGGTTTTAGGGGTTCAGGGTTCAGGGTTTAGGGTTGAGGGTTTTCTATCAGATCAGGGTCTCCAGGATTAATTAGGGTTTAAGTTTAGGGCCAGGGTTTAGCCGATCCGTCAGAAACCTCCTAATAGAGGTCCGTCCAAAGACATGTTATTGAGGGTCAAGGGTATTTAGCAGAGCTGTTTGTCGGGCGTTAGCCTGAACTTCAGAATTTGAAGCTAGGTCAGCTAGGTCTAAGAGTCTAAGTGGTTTAAGGGGTTTAGAGTCTAAGTTAAGTGTAGGGTTTCGGGTTTCTGCCGGGTAGTCAAATTTTCTCGTAGGATCTTGAAGAGTGGTCAGACACAAGCCCGAGACCCAGAAGTCACGGCCAGCAGAAGCACCCCAAACGCTGAACTCCAAACCCTAAATTAAACCCCAAATCCTAAACCCCCAACCCTAAACCCCGAACCCTAAACCCCGAACCCTAAATCAAATTAAACCCAAAACCCTAAACCTCGAACCCTAAACCCCGAGCCCTAAATCAAATTAAACCCCAAACCCTAAACCCCGAACCCTAAACCCCCCCAACCCTAAACCCCGAACCCTAAACCCCAAGCCCTAAACCCTAAGCCCCACTTTCCAGATTCAGGGTCGGCCCCACAGCCGCATCCCAAGCTCAGAAGGTACTGTGCGCATCCCAAATGCTCGGGGTTTAGGGGTTTAGGGTTTAGGGTTTGGGGTTGAGGGTCTAGTATTGAGGGTTGAAGCCCGAACCAACCCTAAAACCTAAACCGAAATCGATGCATAAACCCGGAAGAACTCCAAGTTCAAGTCTAGAAGGTACTGGGAGCATGGTGCGCCTCCCCCGAACTTGGAGACCTTCGCACAGGCGAGGGGCATGTTCACGTTAGGGTTTAGGGTTTTAGGGTTTAGGGTTTAGGATCTGCAATTTGGCCCAAGTTATGTTGCGAGATTTCTGCTTCTGCAGCCGAAGCCCTATAAACCCTAAATCGTTCAACCGTCAACGCAAGAGTCATCAGTATGTGTTCTCGAAACTCCGAGATTTGAGTCTCTGAGCCAGATACGGGGCTTTCTTAGACGTCATTCCCATGTCGCGGGGTTTGAAAGTGCCCTCGAAAAATTGGTGGATGTTGGGCATCTGTTTGGTTATCGAGAATTATGCAGTTTTAGGGTATGCAAAGGCTTCGACAGGATTGGCAGTCGCAAGGCATGCAGGCCCTTGTCTTGGCTCCTGGCCACCAGAAAAAGCTCTTTCCAGAGCCGTCCGATGACAGTGTCTTCCTCGACATCCAGTTGCCGGACAGAGCAATAGTCCGTGTCCGTGCTTGCTGCCAGAAGGCCGCGGACCTCTGAATGTGGACAGCTTGGACGAGGTCTGCTTTTCTCCTTCTGGTTGAGTCAGCGCTTCGAGTTCCGTGGCCCGCTTTCGGAAGGACCGAGCTGGGCGATGCAACCAGGATCAGGAGGGTGACCCTTCAGAGGACGAGGAGGAGGGGTCCTCGTGCTCCCCGTGCTCAGCATCTTCATCACCGTCATATCATCATCATCATCATCATCATCATCATGACAATCATCATCAACAACATCATTATCATCACCATCATCAACGCATCATCGTCGTCGCCACCATCATCATCTTCATCATCACCGTCGTCATCATTATCACCATCATCATCATTTTCATCATCATCATCATCATCGTCATCATCATCATCATCATCATCAAAGACCTTTTTCGCTACTACCGTTTACAAGAACCCCGGCAAAAGCCCGAAGCCTTAACCACAGTTCAAGCAAAGGGAATAAAAGTAAACATTTACATATCGTCGTTCTTGACTCCAATTGGGGTGTTGGGGTTGGGGTTTAGGGCTCAAGCTCCGAACCTTGATTTTCATAAAGGTCCTATAAGACCCATGTAAGGTCTCTGTTACAGTGCCATTATGGAGCTAGGGCCCAGAAGACCATACTTGTAATGGTTTTTCGGCACCATGGTGTTATATATATATATATATATAGAGAGAGAGAGAGAGAAAAACAAAGAAATAAATAAAGCCAGAACGAAAGAAAGAAAGAAAGAAAGACAGAAAGAAAGAAAGAAAGCGAGAAAGAGAGAGAGAGAGAG
>CAJNDV010020735.1:46020-65215 GCA_905221635.1 Symbiodinium sp. CCMP2456
AGCTGTAGAGTGCGGCGATTGTTTAGTGCCTCGTAGTCTGTCATGGTGTTGGCACGCCTCGGACAGGCGCCGGGATGTTGAACACTTTGACCTCCACTGTGATGCGGCTCCTGCGCGAGCTGACGCCACAAGACCTGTCCACGATCATCTGGGGAGCCTAAGCAAACAAAGTGCGGGTCTGACTCACGTTCATCTGTCTGATCCACTTGCCCAAGGATACGCAACTGCCGGCGTGGAGGCTGCGTCGATGATAGAGGCTGTGGCAAACGAGTCTGTGAAAAAGGTGGCCAAGTTTGCGCCGCAGGACCACAAAGCGTATTGACAGAGCTATCGTGCTACAGATGTAACCCTCCGAGGACATGGCCAACGTGGCCTGGGGTTTGGCCAAGCTGGGTCTGCTGCACGAGCAGCTGCTTGAGGTCTTGTGCCGAGACTTCGTTGCCAGGGCCAATGAGTGCCAGGCGCATTGCGACGCATCGGGCATCGGGCTTCCTTGCATCGCTGTTCCGTTCGAGCTGTCAGGCTCAACATCTCTCCATAGCGGCCTGGTCTTTTGCCAAGCTTGGCGTGGCCTCGGACGAGCTTTTCGAGGCCATTGCCCGGTCCCTCGCTGGTCGTGCTGGCGAGCTGGACCCACAGGGCCTGAAGCTCAAAACACAAAGATGAACCACTGCGGTTGCAGCGAGTGCTGGCAGAAACTGCTCCTCAGGTGTCGGCAACAGCCTTTGGGCCTTCGGCGTGCTTTGTTTCTGGCATCGCCCATGTGTCAAGGCGGGCATCCCTTCTATCAGGTCTGTCAGCGAAGCTCAGAAATCGGCTCGGAGCGGATCGAACCTCGGCAGGCTGTGGGCGGACGCGCAGTCCGCTCGGTCAGCGAGCTGACCGTACAGGAGAGGACGTGTCAGAGCCGCACATGAACGAGTCCGTGGGGAGCCTGCGAGCTCGAGGAAATGGCAAACGTGGCTTTCGGTTTGCATACATTGCTCCGTTGGCGAAGGCCAGCTCCTGAGTGCACACACCGCATTCAGGGCTGTGCAGACGCGACAAAGCTTCAAGATGGTATGCTACCAGCATATGCCAGCATTGTCACAGTTGGAGAATCAACTTCTGAGAACCCTTTTTGGCTTTTCCAATCTGTGGCATCAACTTGGAAAATAATGTGGACTTTGCTTGAAACCTGTGACTGTCGTGCGCGACATTCTTGAACGAAAAGGTTAGGGTGGGCTGAGGAAGGGAATCTTGAAATCCTGGAGGATGCGCTTGTGTGCGTTGTGGGTTCGACACTGCTTCACGGTACTTTTGACTGGACTTTCTCAGGCTTCACCAAGCTCGAGGCTTGTAATCTGAAAACTGTATCCACAGGCCTAGTCAACGAAATTCAAGTGCTCCCAAAGTCTGGGTTCGAAGGGTTCATTGCATGATTCGGTGTCTCGTGCTTGTCTGCTCCTCTTGCGATTGAGTTTCAATCATCTAGACAACGGACGGCGCCGTTTCCGTAATTGGAAAGGCCAGCAGCAGACGACGAGGCTGAAGACGATGCAGCGATGCTGCTGAAACTTGTTATGGAGCGCTGGATGTCATGTGACCGAAAAGTACGTAAGCAGCGCGGGCTTCACCGGTTGCTTACTGACAGAGATGCCCGTCAGGGCAATCGATACTTTTCTGGCAGGACTTTCTCGCCGCCTCGGGAAGTCTCTTCTGCCGTGCCGTTCTCAGTAATTAGCGCTCTCATCCACAAACGCTCCTTTAGCCTGTCCCAGGCAAAGCTGGCCTTGGTGACGGTGCTAGCTGGACCGACTTTGCCAACGTCGCCAAAGCTGTGTCGCAGGACCTCCATGCACGACGCCGTATGGCTCTTGAGTCTATTTGAGTCTTGCAGCATGTTCTTGTGAGAGCAGCTGCAGGAAGGCGCGCAGGCACAGTCAGACGTGCTGAAGGAGCTGGAAGCACGGGCCTCAGCCGCACGAGCCCACGAAGAGCGAGATCTTGAGACAAAGATTCAATGAAGCAAAGTGGGACAGCTTCTCAATGTTTCGTAAAGACTTCGGCAGCTCGGCAGGTGCGTTTTCGACGGCTGCATCTGGAGAAGTTGCTCGAGGCTTCGTTCGTGTGTGTACTTGCCATTGGTCATAGCTGCGTGCAACAAGAAGGCATGTTATCTTCCCGAAGCCTGCAGATCTCCGTATATCCTTCGGCCCATGAGGAATTACTTCACACGCAGCAGGGAGGAGAAGGAGCACTTTCACGGGTGCAGCAGGCCGATGGACTTTTGAGAAGGAGCCATTCTGGGAGAGCCGTCGCTGCAATAACAGGTCCTCGACGATGCCTCCATCGACACCAGCGTTTTCGGAGGTTGCCGTGCTGCCACAAACACAGCCTCGTTGAGTTTTCATTGCCGCGGTGAAAGCAGGCGTTCCCCATCTTGGTGAGCAGTACTCCAAAGAAGCTCTGCAACGACTGGGGTGTGGGCCCGAGTTTAGTAGCTGAATGGGTGTCGCCAGCAGCCCCTAAAAGCTTCCGTGTACGGCTTGATGCAGGCTGATGGCGAAGGAGCCCACGCCCAGAACAAATCAGCAGCCTGAAGCTCGGATTGGCTCTTGTCACACTAGAGCATGCGTCGTTTTGATTAGTTTCACATTACACGGGTCGGTTGGGATGCCAGGAGATGCAGTTGAGGCTCCCGTACCGGCTGTGGAGGGCATTATCAAATTTGTAAACACAAGCTGGCTGACTTTGGTTCCATTTAGGCTCTTGAGTTTCTGACGGGACTCACTGCCACACCTGACTGGACGGCCGTCCTGAGATGCCCAAAGCGAGCAAATCAAGCCAGGCTCAAGTTCAGCTCTGCCAGATGTTCTGTCGAAGTGTTTTAAGGCAGCGGGGCACACGGAAGCAAGCAGCTACGCAGCTAGAGGTAGCATAGAACGCAGGGCTAGTCAACGCCGGGCCATGTCTGTCGACTCGATCGCGCCCGCAAGGAAGCAAGCCATGCAGGCCGGCGGAAGCATTGCCGGGCCTATGAAGGGAGCTCCGGTCCCAGGGCATCCCACCCATCAGGTTCTGAATCAGGTGCGGCCGCTTTGCGCCTACAACGCCTTCAACTGCGACGCGGCACTGAGAGCTGGAGTCATTGCACACGGGGGCGCATGGGGCGAGGCCCGCCTGCAGCAACTCGGGGAAGCTGTGGGGAGCGAGGAGTGGCAAGCGAGAGCTTCCGAGGCAGGAGGCCTTAGCGGAATGTAGTAGCCCCGCGGAGGTAATTAATGGACTGTAGCAGTGGCCCAACTTGCATCAAAGGGTAAGAGTTGCGAAAGTTTCAAGGCAAACCGTCATCCACCACGGCTGGAGACGCACGATCGCTTCGGGAACCGGAGGGACGCAGCGGAGTTTCATCCTAGCTACCACCTGCTCATGGACCTGGGCATCACCTCGGGAGTCTCCGCTTTCGCTTGGCAGCCCGAGAACTGCGGGAAATCAGGTGCGCACGTTATCCGTGCAGCTCTGATGTATCTCATGTACCAGCTTGATCCGGGCGTGTGCTGCCCGTTAACAATGTCGTTTGCTGCTGTCCCTGCTCTGCTTCAACAGCAAGGATCTCACGACCCGGACGGGTATGTCGCCAATCTGATCGAGAAACTGATCTCATGTAAGTATTCCGGGAAGGATGCTCCTCTGCCGTCCAAGCCCGGAGCCACTGTCGGAATGTCAATGACAGAAAAGCAGGGTGGCTCCGATGTGCGTGCGAATATGACGGAGGCACAGCCTGTGAATGGGATGCGGCAGAGCCCCGGGCACGGATTTTGGCTGGTGGGACACAAGTGGTTTACCTCTGCTCCCATGAGCGATGCCTTCTTGACCCTCGCCCAAACGATGCATGGAGTTTCATGCTTCATCGTCCCTCGGTGGCTACCAGATGGGAATCGCAATGCAGGTTTCACTGTTCAGCGACTGAAGGAGAAGATCGGTGACAAGTCCAATGCCTCCAGCGAAGTTGAATATCGGAATGCATGGGGCTTGCTTCTTGGCGCCCAGGGCCGTGGCGTGCGAACGATTGTAGAGATGGTTGTGCACACACGCCTGGATTGCGTGATCGGTAGCTCGGCACTCATGAGGCTAAGCGCGCAGCTTGCTTTTCACCATGCTTCGGAGAGGAAGGCTTTCGGGCGCCGTCTGCTGGACCAGCCCCTGATGCGCCGCGTGTTGGCAGATCTCGCCATTGAGTCGGAAGCTGCTCTGGCGACCTGGTTGCGCCTTGCACGCGGCCTGGACCAGAAGGAAGGACCCTTCGTCCGCATTGCAGTGGCGGTCGCTAAGTATTTCGTTTGCAAGAGGGCTCCCGTCGTGGCCTATGAGGCAATGGAGTGCCACGGTGGGAACGGCTATGTAGAGGAGGGGCCGATCGCTCGTCTTTTCCGTCAATCACCTCTTAATGCTATTTGGGAAGGCTCCGGTAACATTATTTGCTTAGATGTTCTTCGGGCTCTGCGTCGTGAGCCCGAAAGCTCAACAGCGTTGATGGGAGAGCTTCAGTCCGCCCTGGGTGCAGCAGAAGCTGCCAAGAGCCACGCTCCAAACTCGTACGCGCGTGTTCTCCGAGGGTTGCAGCAAGACCTGGCATCTGATCCGTCGTCCCTAGAGCAGCATGCCAGGCATATCGTAGACAAGCTGGCCGTTTGTTTGCAGGCAGCCATCTTGTTGAATCAGGGAGATGCCAAGGTGGCACATGCTTTTCTCGCGACTCGGCTGCCGGACACCGACGGACCGGTACTTGGTACTTCGAGCATTGGCAGCCTCACGGCTCGTCTCATGGAGGACACTGTCGAGCACCTGCTGCAGCGACTTCGAACCGACCCCTGCGCGACATCCTCCCGTCTTTGATGGTATTGTCGACATCGAAAGTATCCAAAAGCGATACTTGCAGGAGCAGAAAATTCAGAAATCAGCGACTGCTCTGCAGGCTAGCGTGTGGCAGAAGCCTTAGTCACATCAGATTTTGGTAAGGCCAGAGGCAGCCGTGCAGCGCTCGGACTGTCATCGCAAGCCGTGGCCATGTAGTTCTCCATGCCCATGCAGAGCTGGAAATATCGCCTGGTTTTGGAAAGGCGGCAGCTCGCTGGGTGGACGACGCACGCCGGCAGTTCGGGCGCCCACTTGCACCCACAGTCGGTGAACAGATCGGCGGCTTTTGCTGCATCTCCAGGGACCCCTGGCTCCGTTAGCCGAGGTGCAGAGCAGCTCTGGGCGGCAACTGGCAAATTCCAGCTACTGTCTGAAGCCCAGGAATGCTCTGCCAGTAGCTGTGCCCAGCTAGTTGAAAGCGACCTATCCAGCATGTGCGGCGGCTACAGATACAGGTCAGATATGTGTCCCGTTCCATATTGCTTCACAAGGATACAGTGGTCGCGCACGTGTCTTGGGATGTGACCTGCTTTGACCATACGTGGCGGAACAGCGGCATCTTGGCTGCGACTAGGTGTCTCGTCTCCTGCACCCCTCGCTCTGTTTCAGAAGTCGACTCCTCCAGTGTCGGTAGGACGTGAAGGAACGAATGGTTCAGTCAGTATCGCAAGTCCCGTGTCCGAAGAAGACAGTGGTGGAGCCAGGGAGCCACACGGGCATCTAACGATTGCAGCCAAGGTAAAGTCTACCACGTCACCAGCTTGGGCATGTCTTGTTTCGTGCGTTGTACCCGCTTGTCATCGCTGTGAGGCTGCATCACAACGAGCACAAGCACGAGGCGCAGCGCCAGCAGCCGTGCCCAAGACCATCGAGGAGAGCCCACTTGGCCTTTTCGATTCAGTCTGCAGTCAAGTCAATCAAGTCAGTCACGGAGAGCTGCATGGAGCAGCGCGATGTCAGGATCTCTTGGCTCCGCTTCGCCAGCATCTGCGCCGTGACACGCATCCCGAGCGCTTGGCGCTTCTAGAGCTCATGCACGCGATGGCCCAGGCTGAGGCTAGCCGCAACCTCCAAGTGCCAGCTCACTGCTGTATCATGCTGTATCGAAGATTTGAGCTGTGGCGAGACGTCTTGCATCGCTAGTGCAGACGTGCCAGAGCATCGTTCGAGCTTCACTCGGCAGGCAGACGAGACCTTGGAGGACGCTCAAGTGGAGTCTGCTGAGCACAAGCAAGCACTTTTTCCAGCGCAGGAGCTTAGTGACCAGTCGCTTCGCGATTTTCTGAAGAAATGCGAGGCGAGCACGGCGCAAGACAATGAAGAGTCCAGTCTAAGCAGTCAGAAAGGGATGCATCATGCTTGCAGATCTTGTGTTCTAACAGCTTTCCCTGGCAGGGCGCAGTCCAAGTTTACGTCTCGCAGTCTGGTGCTGAGAGCACCAAGTTCCAAGCTGGAATGCCACTTTACGCCTTCCACCGCCTTGACCCAGGTATCCCTGTGTGCCAGTCGCTCAAGTGATTGCCGGCAACTCGTGGAAACCAAGCTTCGGCTGCTCGCAGGTCATGCCTGGCTGTCTTCTGCCAGTTCAAGCACCGGTGCCTGGGCCTCAGTACATCGCGGACATAGGAGGCTTTGCACTTCCACAGGCTTTGTCATTAGGTCCCAAGATTGGACTGGAAGTTGCCTTCGATAATGCTCGGCGCTCGGTGAGTCAGACCACTGGCTTGGCAGAAGTGGGCACCGGCTTCGCGGGCCTTGCTGATTGTGCGAGGCTTGGACGAGCTTCTGTGGCCGGCCACGCTGTCAAGTCCGCTAGTGACATTGGGGCAACTGACTTGCAATCCTCTTCTTCCTCGGGTGGCATGCCGGAGCATCAGCAAGAGCATGCTGGGACGGAGGGCACAAGGAAGAGCACAAGACCAACATCCGTGGTGAGGGCGACGACTCAGGTTGACTTTGACAAGCCCACGAACCTGTCCATGCGCTGCAACGGACCAACGAGTCCAGTGCAGGTGGCTGAACCACTTCCGCCATTTGTGGCTTCTGAACCCCGCCTACTCAGTCTACTCGGGTCGAGTCCTTGGGCCCTTGGGCCCGTGGCTCGCGACCGGCTGCAAGATTCTACTGCGCACTCAGACTGCGTGCCACCTGGCACCGTTGACGCTGGGCAGCCTGGGACCGCAATGCGCTGCAATGCCTTGGACAGCTTCGAGTCCAAGCCGCCTGTACAGAGCTGCGGCAGAGCCCGCAGATGCCATGCACGAAAGTGTGTCGATTTGAGACAAGTGCGAGCAATATATGCCTGATTGTCAAGCATTGTTTCGAGTCTGCTATGCCACTGGCCACGCCACTGGCCGATGGCCGTGTCGAGGCTTGCCACAAAAACACTGCTGGTAGGGGTCATCTCCAGATCCTCCGTTTTCACAGTTCTGAGCGTTTCTTGACTTTGAGCGGGCCAGCAAGGCTCAAGAACATTGAAAGCACGCATAGACCTTCCACACCAACGAAACAGAGGGACAGTCAGCAATCATTTACGGAAGATCACGGAAGCCGGCCAATGCAATCCTCCTCCAAATCACCCTTGTTGGACCCGGACTTGGCACACAAATGAGAAACATTCACCCGGTCCAGCCTAGACATTCAACAGTTTTGCAGTCAGGGTGCCATCATGTGTGCCCATGAGTCCCGACATTGTTTCCATTCTGGAAGAGCTTCTGTTCTTCCTCACTCTTGTGTGCTTTAGCCCCTCGGCGAGCGCAACTGGCCTCTTCTCCCCCAAAGCCCTGCACACTGTAACTGTAGAGTGTTCGTACCTGAGGCGAAGGCACACGCAGATTGGTGAAGCGCGCCAGGCCGGACTCAAGGGCCGCAGCAGCGCTTCTGATCTGCAGCTTGGTTTTGGGAGACCTGGCCGAATTGGCTACTGTAGTAAAGGTTCTTATACGCTTTCTGTCAGGATATGGGTATTTCAGGGCTTTCGAGTTTAGGTTTTAGGGTTTGGTGTTCACGAAATCATAACAGAAAGAACGGAAAGTAGTCGTCTTCCAGATGGACTGAATCAGCAATGAAAGAAAGTCGCGACAGCACTCACAAACGAACCTGTGCCGCCGATGTGGTCAGCAGTGTAAAACAGCACTACGGCAACATAGTTGCATGGCTTTCTGTCAGTGCGTTTGCAAGCGTGACTGGCATAATCAAAGACAACTTTAATCCCCAGCACCACCACAACCACGCCACCGCAACTGCCATCGCCGCGGCCACCGCACTACTACCAGCACCAGCAGCAGCAGTAGCAGCGGGGCGATAGTACGAGGAGGAGGAGGAGGCCCAGGTGCCAAAAGCAGCAGCAGCAGTAGTAAGCTAGATTCAGCTAGATGTCTCGTGATCTTTCAGTGGTGTTGTTCTTTCATTCCCTATCCCGT
This sequence comes from Symbiodinium sp. CCMP2456, assembly GCA_905221635.1. Taxonomy (NCBI): domain Eukaryota; class Dinophyceae; order Suessiales; family Symbiodiniaceae; genus Symbiodinium; species Symbiodinium sp. CCMP2456. The sequence continues at coordinate 54,342 of CAJNDV010020735.1, forward strand.
TGCAGCGACCGAACCAATGGCACACAGGTAAAGGAGGCTCGAAGGTCCCGCAGATGTAAGTGAGGGTTTGAGGGTGGAGATACTGAGTTAGAAGTGAATGATGTCGGTTTGGGCCACTTCCTTGCTCCAAGGATGGTACAGCAGCCTGGCGGCAGACACTGTCAGGTGCTCTGCGCACGCATCCCTTCAACCTCCAGCTCAGGTGTATCAATTACTCTGGTGCTGCTGAACAAATGGGTCATGAAGTCTTGGAGAGGCTGGAAAGGGTCCTGGCTTAGCTCTGCCATTTCCGGAGACTGGGTGGGTTGCGGAACATCTGGGGGGAGGCGGCCTCAACTTTCCACTCTTCTACACCATGAGCCGGCCCCTGAAGATCAGCTGCGCACCGGAATGACGACGTGAACCCGTGACTGGCTGCGAATCCCCAAACCAGGTCACATGGTCTTGAAAGGTTTCTTCTCCTTTCTCTACTTGGTGATGAGCTGTCATCCTCCCGGCAAGCAGAGGCGATCTGGCACGGTCACTGTAGCACGGTTCAAGCGAACCTTCGGAATCTCAGGCGGTCGGTTTGCTGCGGGGTGTCCCTAGTCGGCGTGATGACGGCACTGGATGTGGCAGCATCCAACATGAGTGCCAACCTCATGCTGTCCAACTCTTGGTTTCTCGTCCAGAGGTGCCGTGTGATGTCACTGGCTGCATCAGGCTTTCTGTTCATCACTGTTGCCTTCTACACGATGTTGAAGCATCTCGGATGCGTTTTTCTGCATGGCCCCTAGAGGGTGAAAGGTTGGCCCGCTCCCAGGTCTGAAAGGGCGTAAAGACGGTTTCTTGATGTTTCTTCTTCCCACACTTGGGCGTCACAGTGCAACGCTCGCCTCGCCCAATTCCTGGCAGGTCTGCCTCGTTGATCTTCATCCTGGCCAAGACCTTGGTTCCTTGAACTGCCCCCACACAAAGAGGATTCAGCATGACAGCTTTTCAGGTCTTGGGTGCAGTTCTGCGCATCGAGAAATGTCAGTCTCTAAGACCTCAGATGCCAGCCGTTGTTCGGGTAAGAAGCATCGTTATTTATGTAGTCTCGTCTCTTAGATTTGTTGTGTGATCATGTCATCGCGCGAAGAATCTCTTCCGATACGCTGGCATCAGGCTCTGCCGGAATTGCAGCCACGGTCGTTCTGTAGGAGCCCCAGCAGCGACCCATCTTGTCTACATTCTTGCCATAGGGGTGAGAAGTTGCTCTTTGTTTGACCCAGGATTTCAATCGGAATCTTCATTACATCCTACGGGGAGACAGACTTTGACATCCGGGGCTTCTGGCTGGTGCTCGGTGCCTTTGCCACCAGCGGTAGCTGCCGTAGCTGTGCATCTTCGCATTCCGACACGAGAAGCTCAGGCTCCGAGGTCTTCGCTGCCTTGCGCTGGCTTGCGACGCAGAAGACCCTCCAATCCAGCGGCTTATCTGCTGCCCGGCACGACCTTTTCCGGTGTTTCCTTGATTGTGGCAGCTGCAGAGGCTATGCAGACGGTTTTCTACATGAGACTCAGCTGGCAACAGTTGGCCAGGGATGGGTGAAGGTGCTTGTCATAGCACATATCTTAGTAGGGGTATTGTGTCGATGTGATCTGAGGTCACCTGCGTCGTCACTGACGCTAGCGCCTTTTGTGTTGGCACGATGCTCCGATGCGTTGATCTGCCTATCCGACTATAGTTCTTTGTTATCGGCAACCTTGGCAAGATCCCTAAACCCTAAACCCTAAACCCTGTCGCATCATGCGATGCCTCTGCGAGGAGAGAGGGAGAAGCTGCATGTGTTGGCAGAGCCCGATGCGGCTGGCCAGTACTTCCTCCTTGCAGCTCTGGAGCATGAAAATTAAAGCTTTGAGCGAGCTTTGCCTGGGATTCCAACGTTCGGTGTTTCATTGAAAACTGTGGGGTGGTCTTGAAACTGGTCCTTGATGGTGTCACGGCTTCTGCGACCTCTGTCTAGTCCAGCCTCCGCACCTCGCGATGAGGATCTTTCTATGTAGTGATAGGAGGCCAAGCGTTGAAGTTCCAAAGCTCAAGTTTTGGACTCGACGCAGTTTCGATTCAATGGTTCAGACGAGTCTTTCATTTCCGGAGATAAGCATTTGCAGGCGGCTGCGCCCTACCTGATCACGAAGCTTAACTTAGCTCTGCATCCCGTTCAGCATGCTGATCCCAAGCTGCATCGTTCCACAAAGCTAGCCCAGACGGTGCGTGGTTAGTCTAGACAATCTCCGTCTCTCTCTGTTGGAGCACTGCTTTCGGCTCATGGGGCTTGCTCTGCCGGTGTCTTGCGAGCTTATTCCGCATGTGGAAGGCGCTCTTCCTGTTGCGCCCAACCGGCGCACAGTACCCGGCTATCGTTCCTGAAGAGGTTTGGTGCCAGGTGCCAAACTATCGGTACTACCGCTGGACTGCGACAAAGGCTCGTGGCTATGCGGCGACCGACAGCTTTACTTGCTCCGATGCTTTGAAGCCAGACGGCTGCTTCTGTTTGGACTATACTGAATGCAGGTCCGGATATTGCATCCCAGACAACATGGGCGCGACATACTGCACCTTTCCCATCTTTCAGATTGCTGAGATCGAGTTCTGGAGGCATGGCCAGCCCATCACGACGCAGAAGGCACCTGATGGGCACTACGATGCCTACAGAATCGTGAATGCCATGGATGTTCCTCAGACGTGGGGAGTTTGGGAATTGGAGTTCTATAATGATACAAACTGCACGGTTGCTCTCACGAATGGTACAGCTATAGCTTCCTCGAGCCTTCCTCGAGGGTTTGGGCATTCCATCGACCACACGGCACCAATGGGTGCACATGACACACCTCGGACATATTGGCAGTCCCGGCCATTTGCAGATCCGATGATGTTTGATTTGCATGGGCCTGCTGCATATGCGTTTGATGCCAATGTCACGACCAACTGGTGGGCAGACTGTCGAAACCCATGCCGCGCAGGCACGCAATGGATAGGCCTTAACTTCTCTTCTGCAACAACAGCCAAGTGTGTGCGAATTCTTCAAGACAAGGATCAGGAGTATGCCTCTTTTAGTCTTGCACTTGAAGGCCATTTTGCAGGCAACTGGACAAGAATAACAACATTCAATGCCGGAACGCGCGCTTACGGCGGAGTGTGGGAGGAGCTCTCTGTACCGCAGGGTGTTGCATTTGTCTCAAGCGTGACGCATGCGAGGGCTCTAGATAGCAATCTCAACTCATCAGTAGCTGAACTGATTGGCACTCAGCTGGAGTTCGATTTTGGTGTTGAAACCGAAATCGACGCATTCCGCTGGGCAACGGCAAGGGAGCCAGGAGATCGAAATTTCGGGAAACATGATGGGCGCACCTGCGACTACGATGGCCTTTGCCCCCGAGATGCTGTGCAGTGGACACTGGAAGGCTCACTGAATCGAAGCGCATGGGTTACTTTACAGTCTCAAACTGTAGACTTCCCAACCCCACTTTACCGGAAAACCTTTGTCGACCTGCTCCCAGTACATCACCGAGTGTCCCTGACCATCGAAGATATCTGGCCAGACGGTCGGGGACAGTGTGCTGCACGGCGATGACGGTCTGCTACACAGGGAACTGTCCGAGTCCCGAATCCGAGAAGCTGCCGAAGCTGGCCGAAACTGGGCGACGCAGAGCCCGAGCTGTCTTGCAAGCTCTTTCTTGAGCCACTCCTTCGCTAGTCCTGCGGATCTGACTGCATCTGGTTCGTGCTTTGCAGATGAATCGGGTGGAGCAGGAAAAGGAATTCCTGGCTGGACCTCATGTCGTTTCCATGTGGAGGGGCTCCAGCGCCCGCAAGAGACTCAGAGCACAGCAGACGCAAGGTACTGCTGCCAGGTTTTCTTGCCTTCCTCCTCCTCCTCGTCGAGGCCTCTCGGGAGGAGCATCGATTGCCACTCCGGGAGATTTTGGTTTTTGAACAGGTGCACCTCGTGAAAGTCACGCCGCTCGCTCAGACGCGAGATCGGAGTGGAGCTGCGATGCCCGGGCTCAACCAGTCTTTGTCGCGAAGCGTCAGTGTCAATATGCGTGATGCGTCTCTGTTTCAAGATGGTCATTCCGAGGTCATCGTTGACATTGGCAGTTTTCGGCAATCTCAAGTCCATCGCAAGGAGCTTAGCTGGCTGCGGCAGGTGACGTCGACACTGTCCGACAGCCTAGGTGACGATCCTCTTTTCCATCTTCGTCTTCGGCGAGAAGACGACGGCCCTGCAGTGGAGCGGACTGCTCCTGGAGACTCGGACGTTTGAAGATCAGAAGTAGATCCAGCGACAGTTCGATTTGTGTCCCACTGGCCTGGCTCTTGTCAACGCAACAAGTCCCAAAACCACTGAGTCAGGGTCAACATATACACTTCCCTAAACTCCGGCTTGGCATCTTGGCCTCGCCAAGTCGCCGAGGCCCTGGCTGGAATGCTCGTCTACGAAACTTGCCTAAGAGATCTTCAGTATCTCACCTGGTGTTTTCGTTTATTGTAAGCTGACGCCCAGCCAGTTCGGACTTGTAGGGAACTAGACGAGAATGTGAGGCGAGGCTGAAGAACCAGTCTGTGGCAGTAGACTCCTTGGCATCGCTTCAATACGAAGTCCTGCCACAGGACGTGCAATTGTCATGCCTGTCCAACGGTGGCATCTTCACTCGTCTCGCCAGGACGAGGACACCTGGCCCGACCCCGCTGCGACATGCCACTTGGCAGCCTGGGCCGCCCTGCATAAGTCGGTTGCATGGTTTTTTGGGAGTCAGCGACCGCTGCGAATGTCTTTGGCGAGCTGGATCTGACTTCGGTTTTTCCAACATGAAATCGTCAGCATTAATCGACAGGTGCAGCGGAGGAGCCACAGAAGGCAGGACTGCATGGTAGGCTCAGCCAAAGCAGTAGAGGTGCTTCAAGAGGCCTTGTCTCTGCAATCTGCCACAGGCGTCGGCAGGTCAAAGCCCTACCGTGCTTGGCGCCACGAGCCGAGCTTGCATTCAAGAGCTGGACTTGACTGTTCTGTGAATGCTCTTGGCAGCGCAAGGCCTCTGACCAAAGCGCACCGGGCCTGGAAGACTTCGCTACTTTTGACGAGGCTGGGGAGGGAGCCGGAGTCCTCGTCACAGCCGCCCAGACAAGTCAACCGCCTTGCAGCAGGCCCTTGACGCGGACGCGAAGCCAGTGGGGGCTGATCAGTTGGCGCCTCAAGTAGCCAAGTCTTGCAGCCACGCCTTTGCACGGCCCGGGTCTGTGTAGTGAAAGCATTGTACGTGGATGGGCTTCATGCACAGCGGTTGCGAAATTTGGGGCCTAGGCCTAGGCCAGGTGCGGTGTCGTCAAGCGTTTTCGTCACGTGAAGGCCGACAGGTGCTGCAACTCCACGACAGGCGCAGCGAGAGCGGAGGGCATTTCGGTGTTGGATCTTTGGAGGATAGCTGGGCCAGTCTACTTCAACCGGCCTGTTTTGCCAGGCGGAGTGACCGTGAATGACTTGCCGCTTGTGAGAAACAAAACAATGCTGAGTGAGCTCAACAAGACTCTGGGATCCCGTGCTCTCTCTTTCACTAAGCATCGTGCCAACTAACTAACATGAAGTTGCATGCTCGCAGCTTTTAGCATCAGACATTATCATAGACGAGTAAAACGTGCAGTTGCTTTGATTGGATGAGTCCACATGCCAATTGGCCAATACATAATCTGGCTGAGAGTTCATCATGTCGTTCAAGCCATTGCAATGTCACAGAAGGCGACACCAGTCGTTGCAAGTTGAAGCACCAAATCCAGGAGGAGAGTGCACTATTGCCACAGACCCTGGCATGCAGATGCATACGGAGCAGTCGAACAAGAGCATGCATGTGCAAATATTGCAAATAACAGCTTGCGGCGCTGCAGAGCAATGCTGTGCAACACACGGCAGCATGTAGATTGGACGGACAAAGGGTTGTGCAAAGGGGCAATGTCACTCGACTCAGAAGAAGGCAGAACTGCAGCCTGGAGCGTGTTGATGACTGGAGCGCTGCGGTATTTGCTCGACTTGTGTTGCGCCGCGTTTTTAGGGTCACTTGTACGCCTGGGCTCGGGATTGAGGTTTCAGCGATGCTGAAGTTTGCGCAGTTCGGCGCTGCACATGACGAGGAGTGACCAGTTGCTCTCAGAGACTCACCGAAGTGGAGTTCGCAAAGCGCGCAAAGTGTACATGTCCGGTTTCCGACGAGGTCCCTGGAGCCGAAGATGGAATCGACAGAGCTCAGCTGAGAACCAGCTACGAGGCCAGAACGACCCGGGCTGACTGCAGGGTCTGGGAAACACGAATTGCCCGAAGGAAGCGTTGAAATCCATCTCCGAGGGCAAGGCTCTGGGCACAGCCGTGCAAGAGATGCAAAGAACGCAGCGTGGCGGGGAAGGCACTGGAAGCGAAGCGACGCCTGAAGCTCCTCCTTGCTGTTGACAGCAGCTGCGCTCGCTGGGGCCCCAGTTGCTTGCAAGCACAAGTATGCGGATGCAGAGGGGTGCAGAGTGTCGGCGGCTTCCCAGGTGATCGATTCTGGATTCGTAGCTTTAAAGCTCTATGCTGGCAAAATCTGGCCGAAGCTGAAGAACAGCTCGGGCAGCACAAGAAGGCACGGGACCTGTGCCATGCATGGCAAGTGCCACAGCACTGAGCAGTCCCTGTGACCTCTTGCTGGAATCCAGGAGCTAGTTTTTTCGAACGCGCTTCCTCGCAAGAAGCGCGCGGTCACAGTCGTGCATGACGCTTTTACATCGGTGGCTCATGCGAAAGCCCGCTGACAGGCGCTGGCAAGCCTACAACATGCCGTGAGATACGTCACGAAGGAGCTGACGGCTGATGGTCCAAAGCATGTCAGTCCAACAGGATAGAGGAGGGGAAATGGCAAGCATGCGGTAATTGTGCAATATTGTACAACTGAGGGTTTGACTCTAGCCCTCAAGATGCAGCGGTCACAGCTTGATCTTCCGCTGCCAGACTTCGCGGTGCATGCGATTGGCAGGAGCATCGCTCTGCAGATGAACGAATGCCATTGCTGCGACGCTTGGCAGACTGCGCGATGAAGGCCGAAGACTGGCCGGCGGCCACAGAGGCAACACGGGGCGTCTCAGCTCTGTCGCCTTGCTGGAGTCCTGGTGCAAAACCGAGTTTGGCAGATGCTGCAGGCCTTGTGCCGATGTCTTCGTCTGGAGCCTGCTGATACTGTGCATCCTGGAAGCACTGAGTCATACATGTGCCGAATAGTGGCTAGGCTTCTTGATTTGCGTCTACAGCAAAAAGCCTGTGGTGCATCCCCGAGCATAGAAGTTAGATACATCCCAGATCATCCCAGAGAGGTCTTTGAGAAAACTTGCCCAATCGCTCTTGCGATCTGGTGACATGGAGAGGCCTTGCGGCACATTTTTCATGTCTCTGACGGGAATGCACACGGCGGCGGAGTCGCAGGTGTCGGGACGTCCTTGCCCGATTGAAGAACAGCGAGGGCGTCTCGGAGGAGGAGGAGTGGCTTCTAACTCGGCTGTCCGAGCCCCAGAAGTCCTCGAGATCTCTGCTGTGTCAATGTTCGCTCCCTTCAGGAAGCGGCGGTTTCAGCAACCCTGGTACCAGTGCAGAGGAGATTCGTCCAAAGAGGCGCGTGAGTCTGCTGTCTTTTCCTCCTCTTTCTGTTATGTCTTTGTGACAGCGATTGCTTGATAAGAACGTTTGTGAGGCAGACTTCGTGTCTCTCAACGCTGCGCGGGCCAAGCGGCGGAAGACTGCTCGCCAAGCTCGTGAGATTCCACCCAAGGCACGGAGCCAGTGAGCGGAAGGCTGACCACATCAATGCGAAACGAGGAGCAGCAGCTGATGCGGCTGTCACTGGTGGAGCTGATGCAGACCCTGCGATCCATGGCTCCTTGTCTCAGAGAACATGCCACGCTGTCGTTGCTCCGGCAGGGCGAATGACCTTCGGCTACTCGCCTCGTTGTGCGACGTTGAAGCTCGTTGCTGATACTGATACAGCTGTACTGTAACAAAGCCTTGCAAGCCGCAAAGAACTACATGCCCCTTGAACCAGGCGGCGTCGTTACCGGTTGTGCTGCAAGTAGCTATTGGTTGCCTGCAACCGTCTACTTTGCGGACACGACGTGCTCTGCAGGAAGAACTGCACAATTGTCATCTCACGGATGGACTCATGTTCGCAATTTGGCAGGTCATGAGTTCTGTTCCACCGTTTCAGCCTGTGGTCTTCGTTCTCCGTGGAGCGAAAGAGGACAACCAGCAGGAGGGGCCTGATTGGAAGTTATAGCAGTGGAAGCTGGTTCATGAGAGCAAGAAGATTTCAATGCGTTGGTTGAAGTTTCGCCCGAAATACATGGTAATCCCTGGTCGAAGAGTCTAAGATGCAGCCTTAAGATAGATTCATGCCTCCATTCGCTGTTGAACGATGGTCTGGTCTGAAGCGGTGTTCAGCAATACATGTAGCTTTGTTGGTGAACGCCACCTTGGATTCAGCGTGGCCAGATTTGGGACAAGACCCACTCGTGATCACTGCCTGGTGAATTTGCGAGCTGAAGGCTGTGTGAAAAGTAGTGGCTTACTTGGATCTCCGAACATTCCCCGGAGCTTCACAGCGCAAGTAGAAGCAAACGTGCGTGTTGTACTCTGTCTGCAGGAAGAATCGCTGCAGCCTCTGCATCTCGAGGCCGCAAAGCCTAGAAATGTGAGGCTCTAACTCCGAGACATTTCGTTCATCACGCAGGAAACGGTGCACAGAACTGCGATGACCGGTGCTGTTCTGGATTCGCTGCGGTCCTTGCTCCTCGTTTTCAACGTGACTCCGTCCGTGTTGATATTTCGCTGCCGTGAGTGTGCAAATCCAGTGATGGTGTGTCGAAGGATGGTGGATCCCTGGCCTCTCAGTGGCTCTGCAGTTCAGTGGCTGCAACTTGCCCCAACTCAGTGTACAAGCAGACGTAGCTACTCCGATGGTAGCAATCTAGCAGCTTCCGGTATGCATGCGAAGTCTGGAGGGTCCACGGCTGGTCTTTCTCTTGGGAATGTCTTGGACGATCCACTCCGAGTGGATCTCAGGGCGCTTGCTCCCACTGTACAGTGTGAATCCTCAGGTTGCACATCATTGCCAGTGAAGACGCATCTCCTGCAACTTTCGAGGAGATGCATGTGTAAGTTGCCGGTGCTGCAAAGAAGGCAGCACAGGAGCAGAGACCGCTGTTGTGGCCCTGGGCTTCAGGAGGAGAGTCGGGTTGTGGCAAGCTTCCTGGCCCTTGACGAGAACGTGCGACTCCTAGAGTCTCAGGAAGTCTCAGGTCTCAACACCCTGCAGTCACTGTAGTCCACATGCATCGCAACTGACTTGTCTCTGCCGAGGGTAGCAGGAGCAGATGCCAGAGCCTCCGAACGTGGCTGCCCAGCTCAATTGAGATGTCGAATCTATACATCGTTTCCCAAGAGCTGCAAGTTTCAGTGGAACGTCACGCCGCCATGCATGTCGGTCGGTGTTTGAGGTTGTTCGATGTGGTGCGATTCACATCCGAGCGTGGACGCGAGCGCTTGCGCGTGTCCGTGGATAAATGCAAGCTCACGGCTTTGCAGGCCGGTAGGCCGACTTTGGGAGTGCGTGTGCCAGCAGCTTCAACATGCCAGAGGTGGAACTGCTCGGCGGAGCAGTTCTGCTTTCGCAGCCTCTACTTCACTCGGATGTTGAAACCCACTCAGGCCATCCGTTTCTAGTGTCATGCTCGAAAGAAGGGGACACTCCGCGCTGCAGCGCCTCAGGTGTCCGTGCATTCTGGGCCCTTCAGCTGCAGTGTTGCAGTGTTTGCTATTTTGAAGGACAGTTCTCGACGTCCAAGGCCAGCAGCACCTTTCTGGCTTGGATCGATCAAGCTGCAGGTCTGCGTCCGGCAGAGAGCGCAGCATGGTCTGTTGAACGGTTTCACGCGTCGTCTGTGGTGGAGAGGAGAAGATCCTGAACCACGCCTTGTGCTGCGCAGTTTCGTTCAAGAATTTGGTTTGTCTCTGGCTGACGCTTGGCGAGAGGCCGCACCAAAGCTTCCGTTCCCTGGATGTGCCCCATGCCAGCGTTTCTAGACGTGAAGTGCCTCGTTGCCTAGGAATCGTGTGTTGCTGCCAGCGCTGGCATGCCCTGGATGCAGCAACCGGCGCTCAGCCTGTTGCGTCCCTTTCTTGCAGAGTTCACACTTGTGAACCTGAGGATTGAGCATGGTGGTCATGTTGTCATGCTTTTGACTCTGCACTAATGTGTTCTGCATCATTGAGGTGCCTGGCTCTATTGGCATCCGCAACTGCGACCGCATCAGAGCAGGAGCACGTTGAAACTTACGTTAAACTCGTCTGACCTCGAATGCAGCATGCCTCTCTCACTTGGCCTGATGTCGAAGAGTTGTACAGTAGCATGTTGTAGCCTCTCAAGTCAAACTACTGTTGCCGTTTGCAGCCATGTGTATGTCCATGCCGACATATTTGACTTTGTCTGCCTGAAGGCAAGCAGCAGGGCGGTGCAGAGCAGCGTGAGTAGGAAAAGTAGGTGTGGTGGTGGTAGTACGTTGTGGAGGCACAGGAGCAGGGGTAGGAGTAGGAGTAGCAGCAGACGCATGGTAGCGTAGTTACCGTAGTATTTGTAACAGGAGTCTGAGTAGCCAATAATAGCAGTCATGGTGGTGTTGGTGGTGCTGGGGGTAGAATTAGTAGGAGTAGGAGAAGAAGCGGAAGTAGCAGCAGCGTTAGCAGTAGCAATTGCAGTAGCAGTGTTGGCGGCAGTGGGAGGGGCAGCAGTAAGCGATGTGAGCTGCTTCGACCATCTAGTAGTACTACTACTACTACTAC
>CAJNDV010020746.1:14284-33843 GCA_905221635.1 Symbiodinium sp. CCMP2456
CCCAACTTCCCTAAACCCTGGCCCCAAGCTTCCTAAGCCCTGTAAACCCTTAGTGTAAGGGGCCTTAAGAATTACCTATACTCTTTTGGGGGTTCCTTATTATAAGTATAGTATAATATACCCAAAACCCTAGTCTAGAGTTATTAAGGCCCCTATATTAATTTAACCTACCATAACCGATTTTTTGTAGGTTATTATCATGAACCCTAATATAGAATTTCTAGGGGCCCTGCAAAAATAGGTTTTGGTAGGTTAATGGGTATAAAATAGTAGAGAATGTCGGGTTTCTATGTTGGGAATTACGGTTATGATTTAGGGACCGCCCCCGCCCCCCCCACATTAACAGTACACAGGACGCTTTGGGATGTTAAACCTCAATCCTAACACCCTAGCCTAAACTCAAGACCCATAAAGCAGGGGCTCAATAATTGCCTATATAATTTCGTGGGTTCCTTATTATAACTGTAGCATAGAGGACCCCGAAACCCTATTCTAATTATTAAGGCCCCTATATTCATCCCTGAAGCCCTGAACCCTCAAAGCCCACCCGCTCCGCTGGAGGCCGGGAAAACACGAGTTCGGCAGGCTCCGGATTTTTGTTCGATCTTGGGTGTCCCTAAGGGTCCATGTACTCATATAGCATATACATGGGCCCTAAAGTACCTATATAGGGACTACATTAAGGCCAATGTATATACTATATGAGCACATGGACCCTTAGGGTGTAGTATAGGGGCCTCAATACTTCGAATCGGGCTTGGGTATATCATACTGCAATGTATCCCCGAACCTACTTAACAAATACGTAATGCAGGGGCCTAAATAATTGCCAAAAATATTTTGGGGGTTCCTTAGTATAAATATAGTATAATGTGCCCCAAAACCCTATTCAATTATCAAGGCCGCTATATTAGGGTTGAGGGCTCGGGGTTTGGAGTTTAGGGTAGAGGTTTGGGTTTAGGATTGGGCTTTGAGTTGAGGTTTGGGGTTTGGGGTTTTCAGATGAGGTTTGGGATTTAGGATTGAGGTTTTGGGATATGAAAACCCTGGAATCACTGGAAGCTGTCTTTTTGTGGTGCTTTCTTTGGCCATCCCGCCCTATCGAAGCCGACCGTATAAACGATACTGTATACTTTAGGACCAAAAAAGCACACTAGCATCATTTTTGGTGCAGAATCTCCTTGATTTATTCGACTGACGCAAAGCAGGAAATATGTTGCTATATCTAGGTGCTCTTACGGGCCCCTTTTTGCAGCCCGCAGCCGTCGGTCAGTTCTAGATGTGAAGCCGCAGCAGGATCAGCAAAGCTATCACCACACCCTGGGCGCTGGAGGCAAGACATGTCGAGATGAACGGAAAATGCAGAATGTTGGGGCTTGATGGTTTTCGGGCTTTGGGGGTTTATGGTCTTTCGGTTTGGCGGCGTATCGGCATCCTGACATCATGTCCCAACTAACCTTGTAGGGAACCACACTCGAGGCTTCTTTCACCAGAATGCAGAATGTGCCAACAAGGATGCCTGGGAAGCGACTTTCTGAATGCAGTCTTCCGCTTTGTTTTAGATTTTAGCCGCAGGTAGGAAGCCTACGGGGATGTAGTGGTGGAGGCTGGCGGTAGGAGCAGCAGCGGTCGTGCACTAGCAGCAGGAATATGATAATATCAGTAATTAGCCTGAAGCTCAGCGGCAGCAGCAGAAGTAGTAATAGTCGTCGTCGTTGTCGTCGTTGTCGTCGTGAGTCGTGGTGGTGGTGGTGGTGGTGGTGGTGGTGGTGGTGGTGGTGGTAGGAGTCGCAGTACGGTCGCGTGCAGCTGTGCTGCCGCAGAAGCCGACCCAGACAACAATCAAAAGCTGTCAGCGAGACCTTGCTCAATGCGTTTCTTCCGTTCGAACTGCGCTCCAATGATGGTCTCAGCCGCAGCGGAAGCGGTTTTGACGACCCCGATGCGGAGTTCAGGGCCCTGCATGGACGACAAAACATGTTGGGATGCGGCTCGCAACGCGACACAGTCGTCCGGTCCGCGGGAAACGCTCCGACAATAGGGACTGTGCGATGAGACAATGCAAAGCAAAGGGGTGAGACAGGTATGTCCGATAGTGTGGCGTCGTCTGCGGCAGTAGGAGGACCCAGGGAGTAGCCGTGGGGTAGGAGTCGCAACAGGCGTCGCTATAGCAACCAGTTATGCACCCCTGACGACCCCAAACCCTACAGACCCTAAACCCCTAAACCCCAAAACCCTAAACCCTAAACCCTAAAACCCAAACCCTAAAAGCCCTAAACCCCTAAACCCCTAAACCCTACCTATATATATATATATCTCTCTCTCTCTCTCTCTCTCTCTCTATATATATATATATATATACCCTATAGGCCCGAAACTCCGAAAGACCCCGGGTGCTGGCAGGTCAGCCACTTTCTCCTCTCCGAGCCCTTCATTGAGCTGCTAGCCAAGGCCCTTCCCGGCGCAAGGGCTTCTTTGGGTGTGCATACATTATATATATATATACATATATATACTATAGGTACTCATCATATACATATATATATATATATACACACTTGATATATGTAACCTACCGTATTATAATATAATAGAATATACTATACTATACTCTACTCTACTATACTATACTATACTATACTATACTATACTATACTATACTATACTATACTATAATATAGGATATTATGATACATGTATATATATATATAGGTGTAGTATGGTATGCTGTGGTATATTACTGTGTTTGTTTTGGTAAACTCTGGTTCACGGCAATTTGGGTGAATGGCTTCGTCTGGGCAACCGTTTACCGGTACCATGGCTGATGTTGTTCGGAGTTTGTAGGACTTGCATCGTGAACCTGTACAGCAGATCACAACAAGTTGGCAGCCGGACTATCAGGCCAAATAGTGCTGGGCTTCCTGATACATCACTCTTAAGTGGATTGAGGCTATTGGGTTTCCAACCTCTGCGCTTCTACTGTAGTGCTCTGCTATACAGCACCTACTGTCTTCGTGTTTGCATTGCCCGAAGCCGTGAACCTCCCGGCTTTTCGATAGATCCCAAGCCCGAGACCTCTGAAGCACGCAGATACCGGAGCAATCGAGCCTGTCCTAACCGATATCTATCCGCAGTTTGAGCGAGACCCTAAATGTAACTTCCTTTAAGGCCGTGACAACCAATTCAGAGCAGGCGTCAAATTCAAGTCCTCTTGCATCAACGAGTGCCCTGGACCGACAATTCCCACGCAACCCTAAACCCTTGAGCTCATTTGTAAGTTCGCAGGGGTTGTCCTGGCAAGGCCACGCATCGGCGGCTAAGACCAGCACCTGGATTCTTGCAAGGCGGGAGGTTCTGTAGTTCGTAGTGTGTTGAGGTTCAGGGTGTAGCCATCGTTTGCGCTTAGGGTTTCAGGCTAGCCGGTTCGCAAGTTGAGCAGGTCCCGCCTGGTAAAGGGTCAAAGACCCAAACCTTAAACCTTATAACCCCCCTTAAACCCTTAAAGCCTAACCCCCCCCAAACCTTAAACCCGACCCCTATAAACCCCCGAAGCCCCAAAACCTAAACCCTACAAGGCCCAACGACTGGAGTTCGGTCACCGGAGGCAACCTTCTGGAGACGCTTCCAGCCGGGTACTTGGGCTTGCACGAGGCGGCCCGGCCACGATTTCGACAACCCAAGCTTGACCTGTAGCCGAAAAGACTTACCTTTTTTAGGGTTCCTTTTTATGGTTTGTTTATATGGTTTCTTAAAAAGGCAGGTCTTTTGGGCCACAGGTGGGATTTAGGATTTAGTGCCCAGAGCCTGACGCGCTGTTTTCAACAGTCGAACTTGTGCACCTGAGAATGATGTGAAGGGTCAACAGATCGCAACCCCTTAATATCCAACGTCGCCGAACAGACTCGAACAGACCGCTTCAACATCTGGTTTTTCATATACATAAATAATTAACCATGAAAAAGATAGATAGATAGATAGATAGATAGATAGATAGATAAATAGATGGATAGATAGATAGATAAATAGATAGATAGATAGATAGATAGATATGTTCTTTGCTATTTGTTTGTTTATTCCAAAGCACCCTACGCTCCCACCAGGATCGTTCGCAACGGGTGCACCGAGATGCCCCTCCGACTCCCTTTGAGGACCGTGCTGTTTCAGAGAAAAGAGCCGGAGAGGTTTGAATTAAGGGTTTTTAAAGTTCTCGGTTTAGGATTTTTGAGTTTAAAGTTTAGGGTTTTGTGGTTTAGGGTTTTGAGTTTATGGGTTTTAGAGTTCAGAGCTTAGGATTTTGAGTTTAGGCTTTTAGGGTTCTTTGTTTAGGTTTTGGAGTTTAAGGTTTTATTATGTGCGCAAGCTGCACCTCGAGCTACGGAAGAAGACCTGCCGGATGGCATGTCGTGGAATGTTGTTTACATGGCAGGTTCTGACCAGGGCCCAGGCAAACCCCTTCCTGCGCGAGAGGTGTAGATCTTTGAGAATGGCCCTACAACCCCCTAAACCCTAAACCCTAAACCGTACATCCTTGAGAATGGCCCTATAAACTCTTAGGTCCTTCAACCCTACGTCCCATAAGCCCTGAACAGCGCTGTGGCGTTTTCATGCTGGCCAGGATGAACTTTAGCCGGAACCTGATTGTAGAAGGGCCATAATTTCTGTGTCCGCCTGTACACACCCTAAGCCCTAAACCGTACCCTTTTCTCCTTGTGGTCGCGGGCCTCCACAGCTACTTTGAACAGCCCGAAACAAGGACAGCACACTTATTATCACTTATTTTCAAGGGTTTTGGGGAATGTGTAAAGATACATTGTAGTTGTGTTTTTAAAGTTGTGTTATGTTTTTTGTGTAAGGGTCTCCCAAAAATCCCACGCCTTGCTTGCCGTCTGCGGGGGGGCATGTCGCAGGTCCTAACCCACGACTAGTAGACTGTGCCAGGACAGCCGGCTACCACGCATCAATGCCATACTCTTTGTGAACGACCTCGACGGTGCAAGCTACACAGGTCAACGCCAAAACCTGCCGGGATAGCTAAGAGCCACCATCAACCTTGTGATTGTTGCTACGATGATTGTTGAAGTTAGTATTTGGGACTACGGTCATCAACGTAAATTATGGTCATTCTTATTGTTGCGAGTAGTAGTTGTTCCATCTAACCATGGTGGGGCGCGGAGGTGGAATTCCATGACCGTCAGCTTTTCATACACTTACCAATCCATTTTGCTTGTCAATGACTCAAGGTTGCAGCACGGAAATAGAGCCGAAACCCTAAGCTCTAATCCACACCTTCAAGATGATTACAATCCAGTCCCTAAACCCTAAACCCTAAAACCCTAAAAGGATGAGAGCCCTAGACCCTTACAATCTATCCCTAAGCCCTAAACCTTAAACCCTAAACAGAGGATTACAATCTAGGAGAGTGCGGGGAAGCCCAGTGAGCTCCCGGACGTGATGTAGGTGCGCCGGGGCCTGCACCATGAACCCCGAACCTGCTAAAGCCCAAACCCCCAAACCCAATATAGGGTTTTTTTTTAGTAATCTTGGGCGTTCCTAACCTCTGGTAAAGCCCAAACCCCCAAACCCAATATAGTGGCCTTTGTAGTAATTGCCAGTACTATCATGGGCGTTCCTAACCTCTGGTAAAGCCCAACCCCCCAAACCGAATATAGGGGCCTTTTTAGTAATTGCCAATACTTGTTTTGGGGTTCCTTGCGTGGTTTTAAAGTACCTCAAGTTGGGGCTTTGATATCTCAAAGACATTAAAGTGTGTAACCCCACTTGTTAAGTCCCTTGATTCATTGATCCTTCAAGAATACAAGCAACCCTTAGCCCTAAACCCCAGAACGCTAAACCCCTAAACCCCTGAACCTATTACAGGGCTTGTCGTTAAACCCTAAACCCTAAACCCTAAACCCTAAACCGACATGTCGGAGGCGACCTGGAGCTATGGTCTTTGGATGGAGATTGGCCCGGGGCTCGGGGCTCCCTGCTGTGAGAGAGACCCCCCTCCCGCGCTCTGGTTTGGGAATGTGGGGTTCAGGGTTTAGGGTGTAGGATTTAGGGTTTAGGGGCTAGGGGTTTCTACATCTTGTCAGCATAACACCGAATGTAGAATTGCGCATTTTGGGACGGTGTGGCAAAGCAACAGCATCCAGACTCACTCACAACGCAGTGTGACACCCATAGCATGATTCCGGTAAGCCCAGAAAGTCGGTGCCGGAAGTGGGTCTCAAAATGACCATAGTGGTGATGACATAGCGAGACCTGCTGAACGTGAAGCAACCATAGGGCACAGGCAGTCAAAGCCTAAAACCGTCACCCCCCCCGCCCCGAACCCTAAAAACCCTAAACCTTAAACTCGCAAGCATGCCTGCAACAGCAACAAGGTCCCAATTTCCCACTTGCCCAAAGCAACTTGGACACGTTGCTTCCTTGGACTAACCGTGCTCGGGTTTTGCTAGTCTGCTAGTTCCATTGACCGATTTTTTATGGTTGGGATCCTGTAAGCCAAACCGACAAAAACCCAGAACTCCTAAGACCTAAATCTTGAGAATGCCAGGCCGAATCTGCTTCCCAAGAAGCCCGTTGCGCGTGTGGCGCCTAAGAGGCGCAAACGGTACTTAGTAGCTGAGTAGGTAACCTTTAACCTTTTGAGCTTTACATAGCCCTATCATAATTGAATAGCTTAACCTTCTGTGGGCTAGTGGTATTCAGCCCCCGACAGGCACAGAAAGGGGCCTTTGCAAGTAGAAAGACATGGGTTTTGTGGTATCTTACATGTGTAATGTACTGCTAGAAGCATGCGAGACACAACAAGTAGCAATGGATAACCCTGAGGAACAGTTAGTATTTCCTTATAAGGACTGGAACCCTAAAGACTGCGACCACGAAGTCTTGACTTCTACAGCGAATTCGGCCCACCTGTTGTTGTCTGCAGCCTGTGCCAGTGATACCCTTTCGCCCTGCTTGGTTCTGTGTTTCCTTATTAAACCCGAAGAGTACAGAGAAGGGTATCCTTATTAGCAAGGAAGGAACTGAACAAAAGAAGCGAAAGAATGAACACAACACCAGGAGTTAAGAGATAACCGTCCATAACCTATAGACTTGCTGAGAGTGAGCGGAAGGAACGAGAGAAGTGAGTGAATGCAGAGAACGGAGCCCAACATATCGAATCGAGGTAATGTAGCACAACAACTGAAAATAGAATATCTGGGTATTGGTTTCATTCTGTTAGTTTGGGCCTCTTGCCCTGGTTCTTATGCTGTGTTGAGTTCAAGCATCTTTCAATTACATTACATGTTTGATTCAACACACCCAGAAGACCTAGAGTTCGCTTCGCGCTTAGTACAGTATAATAATACCGAAAGGTTTGAGCCATGCATTGGAACAAGAGCACAATGAAATATGATGAAGGCGTGGTTTTGTTTTCAACGATTTGTTAGGCCTTTTGCCCTTGTGCTCCTTTGTTTCACTTGCTCGCATCAGTTAAACAAATCACTGGCGTGCAGTATTTATTTACCCTTTGTCTCCAGCTCTAGGACGCACAACTATGGTGATCTTGGAACGCCCTATAAACCCTAGGGCCTAAACTCCAAACCCAAAATCTATACACCCCCCAAAAGCCCCCCTAAACCCTGACCCCTAAACCGCACTTCAAAAAAAGAAGCCCTCAACCCTGAACCCCAAACCCTATAAACACTAAACCCTAAACCCTATAAGCCCTCAACCCTAAACCCTAAACCCTATCAGCCCTAAACCCTAGACCCTAAAACCCTAAAAGCCTAAACCCTCAACCGGCCAGCAACCGCCTGCTGCTCTTCGATACCGTGCGGGGCGTCCACGGCCTCCCCTGGCCACTTCTGGGGAACCAAAGTCCGACCTCCCAGGTGCAGGGAATTAGGGCTTAGGGTTTAGGGGTTTAGGGTTTAGTGATTAGGGTTTGGAGTTTAGGGTTTAGGGATTACTTTATGGGGTCAGGAGCTTAGGGTTTAGGGATTCGGGTTTAGGGTTTAGGGATTAGGGTTTGGAGTTTAGGGTTTAGGGTTTCGGGTTGAGGCTTTAGGGTTCAGGGTTTAGGGGGGTTTAGGGTTCAGGGATTAGGCAGGGGTTCCTGTGGGGATTCTCCAAGAGCGCTTTGGGGTTTCAAGTTTAAGGTTTTGGGTTTAGGGCTTGAGGCTTTTGTGAGGGGTTCCTTCTGGGGTTCTGATGATTTGGAGGATTCCTGTCCTGTAAGGGTTCTTTCAGGGTTCAAGGTTTGGGCTTTTGGGTTCTATAATGAAAAGGGTTTAAAATTTGGGGGTTCAGAGATTAGGGCAGGGTATAAACATGTATTACCCATATTACCTCTGTTCGTCCCTACACTTTATGATCTTTATACTATAACGGTACCGTCGAAGCCATCGACCAGAGAAGATAGATGCAGGGTTACATCTATTGGCCGACCTTTATCAGGGTATATGCGGGTTTGCGCCGTTGTTTTTGTGGGCCATAACCTCCTGTGTTGCAGGGTTTAGGGCTACAGGCAGGGTCAGGTTAGGGGCATGTGTTTGGCTCTTTCGTTTGGGGCGTAGAGGTTTCTTTCGTGCGCCCGACTGCCTGGGTGCCAGTCCAACACCTGAGATCAATGGAACCTCTTCCTTCTGAGGTGCCAGTAGTATGGTTGCTTGAAAATACGGATAGTATCATGGCTCTGCGCTGAAGCCAGGCCGCCCTGTAACCTATGGGGGCTCAGGCTGAAACCGAAAGCTTTTTAGATTCAACCTGCAACGCCGTCCTATAGCCACCAACTCATTCAACATCCTAGCCTAAACCCTGAACCCCTACACCCCTGAACCCTAACCCCTAAACCCTAAACCCCCCAACCCCCACCCCCCCGGAAAGAAAACCCGAAAGACAGCCCACGGCTCTTCTGCAAGGTCGTCGGGTTCTGCAGTGGTATTTCGTGGAGGCCCCCAAGCCCATTTCAGGTGAATTTCGGGTGCCTTTGAGGGTTCAGGCTTAGGGTTGAGGGTTGAAGGTTTTGGGGTAACTCTCGAGGCTTAAATGACCTGGGGGTAGGTTTCCTTTGAGGCCACTTATACTAATAATATGGGTGGTTTTCTAAATTAGGACCTGTTTGGGGGTCCCCAAACAAACAGGACCCCCAAAAGGGACCCTAATTTAGAGAACTCCTCATGTCCTACATGTTTGTGCTTGTGTGTCGGGGGGAGTCTAATACACCCCAAGCCCTTCTAGCCCAGACTTTCAGACCGAAGGGTTTGCTGTAGGGGCCTTAAGAATTAGACTAGGGTTTTGGGGCCCATTATACTAAAGCTATAATAAGGAACCCTCCAAAATAAATAGTGTCAGTATCATCATCAGTCGGTGCAAAGTCCCAAAGGAACGTACCGCAAAAATATTAAGGCCCCAATGTTAGGGTTTTTGGGTTTCGGAAACCTAAACCCTAAACCCTAAACCCTAAACCCTAAACCCTAAACCCTATGTTTAGGATTTTTTGGTTTAGAAACCCTAAGGCCGAAGCTCCCGATCCAACTTGGGGTGTTCATCCCATAAACGCGAGATGGAAGCCCTGCAGCACTCGCCATCCCCGATACTGTAATCTAGGGGCCTAAATAATTAGCTTTACCATTTTTTTTGGGGGGGGGGAGGGTTCCTGATTTAAGTGTATATTATCATGGGCCCCAAAGCCCTATTCTGATGATTAAGGCTCCGAAATTAGCTGTTCCGGCCTCGCAGATTTTGGGGGTTTAGGGCATTCAAAGCTGCAGACCCACCCCCCGAAGCCACCCCAATCGAGACCGACATTTGGGGGTTTCCGAAAATAGGAGACCCTAATATAGTACCCTGAATATTAGGATCCCTGTTATAAAGACCCCAAAATAAGGTACCCCTAACTTTCTGAAACTCCCATTTCGAAGTCCAACCCACGACTTCTGTCTTCTGACAGGAGGGAACCGGTCATGCGCCGGCGCTGCCCGTGGCTCAGGGAGCTTGCTGATGCAAACGGCTTACTCGAGCCTTAGGAGCCCAGTAGGTAAACTTTAAATTTTTTGGTATATTAAACCACCTACTAAAAGAAAAGTTTAAACTGTTTTGGGCCAGGGTACTGGGCTTCAAGGGAGCAGCCTCCAGATTCCTCGCATGCCGAGCTACACCCCGAAACACTATAGCCCAAAACGCAGCAAATGCCCACATATTCTTGCCATCCCTAAACTATGCAGATCGTGGGGATCAATCCAGAGGACAATCTGCATAAGAAGAGTGCTACATCCCACAAAAGATGTGTAAATAGTGGACCATGTCTCCTAAGCCTTATTCAAACGATGAGGCTACCGTCATCCCGCACCTAGCATGCTCCGTGCTTTAAGCTAAACGGGCTTGAAGACTCCGATACACTCGGGGAGCTGTCCTTCACGTTGCTATGCATCCCCTTGTACCCGCAGCCCTAAAACTTAGACCATACATACACTGCGAAGCTCGACACATTCCTAAAATCCCAGGGTCCGCCACAACTTGCCTTCAAGCTGCGGCGCGGCACCAGGGGGTTGAAAGCAGCTTTCGGAGTTCAGGGACGGGTTAGACTCAACCCTAGCAGCCGGAAGTGCGAGATTTGGGCTACGAGCTCTTCTCAGTTCCCCTGTCTGGTAGCAGAGGCACTGCGGTTCAGGGGTTTGGGGTCGAAGTTCGAAGGTTAAGGGGTGCAGCGTTTGAAGGTTAGGGGTTTAGGCTTTCAGGGACCAGGAAACAGTGTTTACTGTCCTTCGCTCCTCCACAGCTTGGGTTGCAGCCGAAACCCTAAACCCTAAACAGAACTTCTCAAGCTACACCGCAGGACTCTGCAGCTTGAGCAGAGTTTCATGCAACATGTCAGTGAAGTCTAGTTACCATGACTCAAATGTGCTATATATGCACACGTTACAGCAAGATGTAATTTATAGTAAATAATGCTCGCATGTATACATCGACAGTCACAGTGCGATTTTTGGTGCTTTCTGTTCAGAAGTGAAAAAGCGGACAGACAGACAGACAGACAGACAGACAGACAGACAGACAGACAGACAGACAGACAGACAGACAGACAGACAGACAGACAGACAGACCTTAAGACAGACCTTACAATATAATCTACTCAGAATCTACTCGGTCATACGACCGACCATATACGATAAAATGCAAGAACATACCCTAATACACTGTAATGTACTGCTATAGCATACCCTAAACCTTAAACCCTAATCTAATCCCAGAGTGGAGGAAGGACGCACTGCGGCCATGGACCGACTGTTCATCTCGGGCGAGGAGTGGCTCGGCTACGCACGGCCGTCCTTGCCGAATTGGCGAAAGACTCTTGGAGCAACCGTCATAGTAGCAAGTACTAACCGTGGTAACTCGTAGCAATGATAATTACGACAAAAATATTAACCCCAATAGCTATAGCCATCACAAATAACAGCACATGTAATACTTGTAGTAACAACAAGAATTCAAAATCATCGCAATAAACGTGCCAGCTCTAAGAATACAACTTATAGCGATCATGGTAGTAATGTAAAGAACAGCAATAACAACAATAGTAAACATAGTAATACTCGTACTAATTTTAAAATTAGGTGAGAATGGTGCATTGGTAATCGCAATAGCAACGGAAGCCTGCTGCCGCCCTGGACCCGAAAAGCATCGCTAGTGGCCTGTGCCTGCAGATTCGTGCAACAGCTCATCAGGGGTGTCAAAACATGTTTCAGGACTATCCGGCACGAAAGTGCCTATCGCGTTGAGGCACTGTCGTTGTTTGGCATTGCTTGAGTTTCTCCTGATTTCAATCAGTCCTTTAGTAGTTGGGACAGACTCGCAGGGCCCACCCAGCAAACGGAAACAAAAGCTCAGCCTTCGGCCATTGTTATATTTAAGATTGGATCCCTGCATCCCTATATCAAGTTTGAATGATTTATGATCATGCACACGCTCCTAGTCCCTGCATTGTCTATTTTTGTACTCCATGACCCTATTCCAAATGATTCAAGGCCCCTCTGTGAAGGCTCTAAACAAACCGGATGTCCTAGTCTAAAAACTTCAAAAGCCAAACCTACGAAGGGTATACCCTCAAATCCTAAACCCCTAAACCCTAAAGGCACTAAAGCCTTATAGGGCTTAGGGCCACGGAAATCCAAGGATCGCCTATCTCTTGCGATACAGCCTGCCTTTGCTCTTCAACAACTACAAGACCGAAGCTGCATGGTTCCATACGACCCAGCGGTTTAGGGTTTAGGGTTTAGGGTTTGGGGACAGTTTTGGGCGCACCTTCGGGCATCATACTACCCAGCAACAGTTTGGGGCACATGTTCGGGCTTATCAGTTTAGCGTTTAGGTGTCTAGGGCTTAGGGTCTAGGGTTAGCAGTTTAGCTTCGCAACATGGCAGTACGTACATACCAATCATTGGTGCCATCCGGAACTCTTTTGAGGAAGTCGTTGCAGTTGCTTAATTAGGCAAGTCGAACTACATCTACTAAAAGGTGATGAGAGCCGTGAAGCCTAACGCCAAATCCGAGACTCGAAGCCTGAAAGCCAAGCGAAGAAACAAGAAACAAGCCACTCAGGTCTACTCAACAGCCCAAGACCCTATGTCCCGCACAAAGGCAGACATGCTGCTCCCGTATCTTGCTTTGGGCGCTCTTCGGAGAGAGCAGTGCCTGTCACACGAATTGGGGGTGGGCAGAAGTTGTTTTGTGATGGTGGTGTCGGTGGTGTCACATCTGGGATCCTGCCTGCCTTAAGCCAGTGTCCTAGTTTGTTGTGCGTTCTCCGTTCACCTTTCAGGGCTGAAGGTTCAGGGTTGAGGGTCTATGGTTTGGGTTTTTTGGTTCTCGATGCTTGAACTGACGGGTCGCCATTTTGGTTAAAGACCTTGGGATTGCGGCCGAAGGTATCCCGATGAAAATCTTCTTCTGGCCGATCATGGTATCGCCAACCACAGGCCAAGGATAATCATCGTCGATGTCGGTGTCTTGGTCGCGCTTTGGCAGGTTTTCCCTTCGAGAAGCATTCTGGCTGTGTGGAAGAGTGTGATCATCAGTCATGCTCGTGTTCGTGGTAATTAGTCCGCGCTGTTGGTGTTCGTACTCGTTGTAGTGTCGACGCGCAGTCGGTGCCTTAAGACTACGATGATTCGTTGGTCGGTTCCAAGCGTCAAACCGTAGGTTACGCCGTTAAGCTTCGGAAATTCGGACACTTTCTGAACTGCAGTCACAATAAAGCACAGTGCTTAGCAAGTGCTGCAACATCATCAATCGCCGAAGCCGCCAGTTTTATGACCTGCCTGCACCCAGAGCACTTTCACCCCCAAACTGTAAACCCGACCGTCCCCTTCTGGTAACCCTAAGCGACTCCCTCTAGACTCTAGATGGCTCAGGCCTATACATGAAAGCCAAAAACAACAGGCGCCCACACCGGCGAGTTCTCCCAGCAGGTTGTAGAGGTTTTCCGCAGCTTCGGCATTCGTCGGCATGATGGACGTGCAAATCCCGGCGAAGTGGGGCAGGACCGGGTTGCAGCAATCTGAGTGTTTGTCCGTGCGGTTGTCTATGAATGTGTCAATCCATCTGACAATCCATCTACTGTACACTGTAGAGGCCTAAGTAATTACTTAATACTATTGTGGGGGGTTCCTTATTATAGTTATAGTATAATGGGCCCCAAAACCCTATTCTAATTAATAAGCCCCCCATATTATCTGTCATTCCATCTGTCGATTTGTCTGTCTCTCTGACTAGCGACCTCTCCACCTATGGATCCATCGATCTGCCGGTCTGCGCGACCCAGCTATCTATCGATCGATCTATCTATCCGTCTATGTATCTATCTATCTATCTATCTATCTATCTACCTATCTCATCTGTCGATCTGTCTATCTACCTATCTATCCATCTGTCGATCTGTCTGTCTGTATGGCTATCGATCAATCTATCGATGTGCCACCTGTCTATCTGTCTATCCATCGGTCGATCTGTGGGCTTATCTGTCGATGTATCTATGGATCTGCCAGGGTATCTATCTGCTGATTTATTGATCTGTCTATCTCCATTTCCCTACGTATCTGTGTATCAGCCGCCTATATTTCTGTCGATCCATCTATCTTAGCTTGTTTCTTTCCATTTATCGATCTAACTACAGAACTTTCAGGTTTATCGGTCTATCTATCCATCGATCTATCTATCTGTCTATCTATCATCTACCTAACTATATCTAACTATCTACGTGCCCATCTTTCAACCTGTCTATCTGTGTATCTGTCTGCCTATATCTATCTGCCTAGCTATCCGTCTGTCTGTCTGTTTGTGTGTCTGTCTGTCTGTCTGTCTGTCTGTCTGTCTACCTATAGATCTACCTATCGATCTACCGAACCGATCCAGCTATAGAACTATTAATCCATGCATCTGCGGTAAACCAGGTGGCATTTGTTCAGGCGTTTGGTCAACTTGAGTCCGAGACATGGGTAGTTCGTTTAGGGTTTAGGGTTTAGGGGTTCTCTAAATTAGGCTTTCTGTCAGGGTCCTTTGTACAAGGGTGCCGTACTGTTTTGGCGACCTCAAAGGGGGCCCTACTCTAGAGAACTACCCACATGGACTTACGCCTTAATTGGGTAGTTGTCAAAATTACGGTCCCTTTTGGGGTACCCTAAATAATAGGTGCCGTATTATAATAAGGACCCAAAAAGGGACCATAATTTTGACAACCACCCAAATATCACCTAGTGGACGCAGACCCCTTCTGCACAAGTGGGAGTTTCTGAGCAAGGCGTTTCTTCAGGAAGCTCCGGATGTGCTACTCAAAGCGTGTAGAGACTACTTTCCACTTGGGGGTGCCAGAAATCCTACCAGCCTGAACACTGCCTATGGTCTCTGTTGTAGTTCCTTTTTTTGGTTTAACCAATTATATATTAAGGATTTATAAGGTATCCCCAAAAAGAAACTACAATGGAGACTATAGGTAGAGCCGAATCAGGCCTCCGTGCTCGCCATCGAGCCAAGCCCGACGGCCTACTCTCAGCTGATTCAAAATGCGCGCGAGCAAGGTTGGGGCGACAGTCTTTGCGCTCTGAACCTTGCCGTGGCCGGCTGAGGAACAAGATATCAGATCAGGGGTCTACGGTCTAAAGCTCAATAAATCTGGGAGTTTCCGAAAATTCAGGGGTGTGGTCCTTATAAAAAGGAGCCTACTATTTAGGGTACTAGATTAGGGTCCCTATCTTGCCCTTATAAAAAAGGATCCTACTATTCAGGGTACTATTTACGGTCCCGATCTTCGGAGGCCCCCATGAAAAAGGTGCGGTTAAGTGGATTCTGGTTTGTGTTTTACATTCTGTGGGTTTAGGGTTTAGGGTTTAGATATCCTGCTTTTCCTAACTGTAGGTGCCCTTAAGTGGATTCTGGTTTGTGTTTTACATTCTGTGGGTTTAGGGTTTAGGGTTTAGATATCCTGCTTTTCCTAACTGTAGGTGCCCAAAACCGAGAGCTAGCTTCCAGTCCTCAACCCAGAGGCGAGCTTAAGCGTTGACAAGTAATTTGGAAGCCTAGATGTTTATTAATAGTACTTTGGGGGGCTCCTTATTGTAATTCTAGTACAATATACCCCCAAACCCCATTCTAACTATGAAGGCCCCTAAAATTAAGTGAGGTGGCTTCTTTTCCAGCTGAGAGTGTCGCTTTCCAGTACCTTTGTCATAGTTGGGTAACATTTTACATTTTTAAGGGTACTTAAACCCAATAAGGAATATACATATACATTACATTTTTAATACTACCCCAACCTTGAACAAGGTACGAGGGCAGCATGGTGGCCAGTCTTTGGAGGCCTTCTCCCACTGTGCCGAAACCCGCAACTTCGGCTGAAGGGCTTGACATGAAGATCTCACAATTTCTTTGTCATAGTTGGGTAACATTTACATTTTAAAGGGTACTTAAACCCAATAAGGAATAGAAGTTTAAATTTTTAATACTACCCCAACCATGAACTAGATTTGTAGGGGCCTTAATTAATAATTACAAGATGGTTTTGGGGCCCAATATACCATGATTACAATAAGGAACCTCCAAATTACAAGATGGTTTTGGGGCCCAACATACCATGATTATAGTAAGGAACCTCCAAAATGGTATTGGTAAGTATTTCTGGCCCGACATTAGTAACCCAAAGGCGTCAGAGCTCTGGGCCCGCACACCCAAAAGCCTTCGATACGGCCCTCAATCCATGAGACCACGAAACCCAAAGACAGACACCAAGCACCAACATCTCCTGAGTATCGGGTGCTAAGCGTGATATGCTGGCTCCCCAAAGTGCTTCTTGGGTTCGGGGCTGCGAGTACTTAGTATGTCACGTCGTGTTCTGGTGGCTTGTGGCTATAGGGCTGAACTTGAGAAGTTGATGCCATCTCCGTCAGAGGGGAGTTCGGTCGTGAGCGATTGGAGTATTTTTTAGGGGCATATTATACTTTAACCATAATAAGGAACCCACTAAACATCACTAAACCATATTCTAATCATTAAGGCCCCTAGATTTCTGCCTTGCTGTTTGTTCGCAGCTGGGAAATCACCACCTACCGGGGTTATAGGAGAGACAAGAGAGCCACTTGGGGAGTTCCGAAAATAGGGGACCCTAATATAGCACCCTAAATAATAGGATCCTTATTATAAGGACCGCAAAATAAGGTACCCCCCAATTTTCGGAAACTCCCACTTAGGAGAAGCTGACGGCCGTGCAGCAGGAGACGTTGGACAGGCTGCTTCTTAGTGGCTGAGTAGGTAATCTTTAACCTTTTTGGGCTCTTGTAATCCTACTATAATTCAAAAGGTTAACCTTTTCTGGGCTAGGCTACTCAGCCCCTAAGGCTTTCTTCCGGCGTCTGCCAGTACCATACATCCGAGGAGATTTTCATCCTCAAGCTGGAGTTCTGGATGTCCTGATTTAAGTAATGTAGACGGCTAGCAAACGCTGAACTCGATTCCCTGGTTGGAAAGTTGTCAGAAAATCCCTCATTCGGGCCAATAAAGTGACTGGATTTCATTCATCCGGTTGTCCACATTACCCTTCGCCCTGCTATGGCCATCGTTGCTGTCATCCTCAGTTATTAAGCCAATCTAAACCCTAAACCCTAAACCCTAAACCCTAGACCCTAAACCCTAAACCCTAGACCCTAAACCCTAAACCCTAGACCCTAAACCCTAAACCCTAAACCCTACAATCTGATACCTACTACAGTTTCCTCGGCTCAGGCTTCGCCTGGGACTTGAATCAATCACCGGCCCCCGAATTTCTGTGATCGGATTCAGGCTCTCACTGCGTTTCGCCAGATAGCCTTTAGGGAAAGTCGAACTGGCTAGACTGCAGTCTTTGCTGTGGTGCCGCCTTGTCATCAGCAAAAAGGGATAGCCAAGGATTGCGAAGGCTCCGATGGAGATGTGCTGAAAGGTGCTGAAAACCTCCTCAGAAATCGCTCTGTAAAATATGTGCTCTTCGAACAGACGAGCAGACGCGATGAGCCCGTCCTTGTCTCTTGGCTCATCGGAGCAGTTAACTATATTCGAAGGCACGGTTGCTTTTCGTGCTTGTTTTCTCCATATACATTGTGTGTGTATATATATATACATCTTATACATGATAATATACATATAGTATATGAGGGCCCCTGAACCTTAGACCCCTAAACCCTAAGCCGCATGACCCAGGTGGATCTGCAGGAGACGCTGGACAGCTTATGGCATCGTGGATACGGCTGCTTTCTCATCTCAGACCGGTTTCTTTGTCATAGTTGGGTAACATTTTACATTTTTAAGGGTACTTAAACCCAATAAGGAATAGAAATATAAATTTTTAATACTACCCCAACCATGAACAAGGTTTCTGGTTCCTATCAGCGGTGGCTGGTTCCATCCCTTGTATCGTTTGTCCTCCCAGGGAGGCTTCGTCATGAACGCAGACTTCTTTTGCGCAAAGATCCATGACCCAGATCTGCTGGCAGTGATAGAGGGCTTCGTCACGCGAAGTAGTATGCCTAAGGCCAAGGAGATAGTCAAAACAGCCTTGGAACAATGGCGCCAAGCACAACCAGAATTGCGACAGTCTGTGGCGGAGAAATACGACCTTGACAGGCTGCCCAGAGGGCAGAACCTCGACAAATCCTTGCAGGCATTTTACTTTGCGGATCTGCTGCGCAGCGGATATGGTGCCTGGCCAAACCACAAAGAACGACTGGCTGCCCTGAAGTACTTCAGGAGATCCATCTTTGCTGCTCACGAATCTGGAAAGGATAGACGTCTCGCAAGACCTGGCGCCTTTGAGCTAGGCAACTGTTACTACTTCGGAGAGTGCGGCGGACGAAGCCTAAATCAGGCTATTCGATGGTATCGAAAGAGCCTGGCATATCTACCCAACGATGGCTATGCCATGACCATGTTGATGATCAGCTACTTCGCGTTTCTAGCAGACTTTTACTGGTTACTGCTATAAACTCGTCTCTTCTCTGTTTCTGTAGCGAGCTGTTCATGACAGGCATGATCGAATCGCACCTGAGCCATGTGAACACCAGCAATTCCAGTGATCACCCGCGCCCTCAACCCCAAATTCACCACAGGGTGAACAGAAGTCGACGGCTGGGTCAAAAAAGTCCACGTGGCTTTTTCGGTGTCCTGGTTGTGTCAGACCTCAACTTGCAACAATCACTATGCGCCAGACCTTATAAGCTTATTTCTTGTAGTTACGCCTGAAGCATCCACTTAGCAACAAAAGCCGCAAGCCCTAAGCCCTAAGCCTAAGCCCTTGAAGACTTGATGTCTTGGGCTTCCGTTCTGGTCGTGAGCTCAGCGAACCTGCGCACTTCGCCGGCCATTGGGATGTCAGAACCTAACCCTCCAGATACCTACTATATAGGGCCCTAGGGGCTCTAGTAACTCTAGTAACCTATATAGTAGGTACCTGGGGGTTTAGGGAGAACCAAGGCACTAAACGAGGCTAGCCATTTTTCCCACGCCAGGAACAAGGATCTGCAGTCGCTTCCCTGAAGCCCTAAACATCTAAAGCCCGAACCCAGAAACCCTGCACCCATAGCCTTGAGACTACGAGCCAGGCATTGCATGCCGGAGTTTAATTGCCAATACTATTTGGGGGGTTCCTTATTATAATTATATGGTAAAGACCTATAAGCCCGAGCATGTCAATGGGAGCGGGAAAAAAGAGCGCAACAAGAAACACAAAGAGCCTGAATGACATCCTAGAACATAGGTCACGTGTAAAATGTCTCATGAAAGCCCCAGAAAGCATAAACCAGACATCATACTGTGTTGACTCAA
Source organism: Symbiodinium sp. CCMP2456 (assembly GCA_905221635.1). Taxonomy (NCBI): domain Eukaryota; class Dinophyceae; order Suessiales; family Symbiodiniaceae; genus Symbiodinium; species Symbiodinium sp. CCMP2456. Next base: position 33,623 of record CAJNDV010020746.1, read on the forward strand.
GCCTTAACAGACCAACTTACGAACCTCTCCAGCCTAAACCCGAAGATCTCCAGACCGGAATCGGTAAAATTGCCCTAAACCCTAAGCCCTAAGCCCTAAACCCTAAACCCTAAACCCAAACACACAACCCCCAGGATCCGGCTGCTACAGCGATGTACAGGAACTCTGAGGACCGCCTGGGTTCTGGGGCAGAGACCAAAGTGGGAGTTTCCGAAAATAGG
>CAJNDV010020746.1:37937-52137 GCA_905221635.1 Symbiodinium sp. CCMP2456
TGTATGTATGTGTATTTATATATATATATATATACACACACAGATGTATGTATGTATGTATGTATGTATGTATGTATGTATGTATGTATGTATGTATGTATATATATATTCATGTATTTGTGTATTTATATACACATACACATATACTGTTTGTTGCACTCAGGTTTTCGATGGGTTTACGAACTTCATGATATTCCCCAAGCTTGGCCAGAAGCTGCGCCCCTCATTGGATAGATTTGAGCGGCGATGCGGAGAGACGCTTCAAAGACATGCAGAGGATGCACCTGGACTTAGGGCTTTCCGAAACCGGTTTAGGGTTTAGGGTTTAGGGTTTAGGGTTTAGGGTTTAGGGTTTAGGGTTTGGTTTTGTACAAAAAAAGACTCTATAAGCTTTCCTTATGTAATTCTTGGCAGCACCTGCAGGTATTGGCTGCAGCAGATTCTTTTCAGGATCTGGGCAAAGCGAGTCAGAAGATCTTCTACCTGCATTCGTTCCTCGGTTACCCCCGAGATCCGATGCAAGGCAAACTTATGGAAGCCTGCCGCAGAATTGCCGCTTCAGTGGATGAGGATGGCGAGGATGGTGATGTTGAAGATGTCCTGTCTACGGTGTATAAAACCAGCTTGTTCCACAACTATGGCCACGGCTCGTATTTCAGCTGGTCCCACGAGAATGCCAGCAAAGCCATCGAGGAGTTTGAAGACCTGGTGATTGGTTTCTTCGATAAGTCTCCTGGTAGGCCTTCGGGACATTTTATGTGTAACATAGTGTCCTTAATCATTACAATAGGGTTTTGGGGGTTCCTGATCATAATTTTAATTATAGTATGACATACCCCGAAACCCTTTCTAATTATTAAGGCCCATATTACCCTTATTGAGCTTGAGAGGATATCCTTTACGAACATCTTTGAGAGGCCTGAACGGGGCAACCTAGGTCGGTTACTGGGCTCAACCTCACAGAGTGTTTGGGAAGTCTCGGGTGGAAGCTTCCAAACATCTACGATGACTTCATGGCCATCCTCAAGACGAAGATCCGGCCCTACCCGGACCCAGAGGAGATGGATACGAAAGTCTTATATCACACCATGTACCTTAGGGGTACTTGGAAACATGTTTCAAGTTTCGTGGCTACTAGAACCCTTAGGAAACAGCTACAGCTTTACTTTTTTGAAAAGGTGCCAACCCTAAACCCTAAACCCTAAACCTCAGTAAAGGTACTTCGTGACACACCTGATCTACTTCTTCACAGGTTTCGGCCTGGAGACCTTGAAAGGGGTTGCGAGACTGGAGATGGAGCCAGAACTGCGATTCTTGGAGGCAAGCGGGGTTTAGGAACCCGAATTTAGGGTTTAGGGGTTTAGGAAACCACTAAACCACACTAAACCTTAAGCCGTAGCCGGCCTAACACGCAGAGCCCCATTTCTCGGTTCCATCCCTGTGGAAGGCAGCCCTGCCATTGCTGTCCACAGGAGCTCATGCACCAAATCACAAACTGGTAGCTCCCATTGCATCTGGCAAGCTTTTGGAGTTTGCTTCTGGGTGTAGCAGCGCTACTTTTCATTTTCACCCGCCTGGAAGAGCTTTGTCAGCCCATCTGCCTCGTCAGGAAGAGACCGACATTCTCGGCGAAGTCATCTACTGCCATATTCTGCTCGGGGCAAACGATTCCGATCCGCGAATCCGCCAAAAGAGACTCGCGATCGTTGCAAAACAGCGGCAGGACGGCCTTTTTGGAAGCAGCCCTGATGATGACGATGATGCTGACGACGACGACGATGATGGCCTGGACCACGCGACCTACAATGCCCTCACAGCTTTGATCCCTCATTCCTGGTTCCCGGAGCCTGCGAGCACAAAAAAGCTGTCCATGATGACACCAGCTGCTCTCGACGAGCTTCTCGGACAAGCAGGCATCCTCCGCCCAAGGCGAGTGAATGTCGCATCGGACGACGAATGAGTCGAAGGTCTCCATATTTTAGAGAGCACTGCGCCAGTGCTTCTGAAGGCCCCTTTTCAACGGCTCTGTGAAGGAAGTTCACGGAAGCCTCCCGTGGAGTTTAGGCCCATTCTGCAGCGACTGCCCTGCGACCTTGGGCTCTCTAAGAGACTCTAGGGTTTAGGGTTTAGGGTTTAGGGTTTAGAGTTTAAGGTTTAGGGTTTAGGATTTAGGGTTTAGGTTTAGGGTTTAGGGTGTTGCGGGCATGCCATGGTGGCGTGAATCGGAAAAGGTCAGACCCCGGCCGCTCTTTTTGAGTTCTCAGGGCGTTTCGAAGCTCTCCTGCAGACTTTAGGGCTTATGGGCTTTGGGGTTTGGGGGGTTTAGGGTGTGGTTTAGGGTGTGGGGTTCTGACGGCGGGGAGATGCGATTAGTCGCGCCGAGCCTGGTTTTAGTTTTGCCGGCCATGTTCTTTGGCCGGCATCCGAGGGTCGAAGAAAGCACGGGAGCAGAAACTATTCCAAAAAAGTTGCCTTTTGCAGTGGTACCATCTCAGCAAGCTACAGTCCAAACCCTAAACTCCCTAAAATCCCTTAGCCCTAAACCGTATTAAGTCCATGTGCCTTGTGGGCCCCAGAGTCTAAAACAGTACGGCTTCTGCACCTTCGCGCTGCTTATCATGAGATGCCCTTACAGATGAACCTGGAAGCTTGAAGCCTATAGGGTTTAGGGTTTAAGGGAAGGGTTTAACGGTTTAGGGGTTTAGGGTTTAGGGTTTCTAAACCCTAAACCCTAAACCCTAAGCCCTAAACCCTAAACCCTAAAGTTACCATAGTAGGGATGTACAGCTTTCGTCCTGCCCGACGATGGTCCCCTAAGCTTCCCCAGCTTACTCCAACTCTTCTGACATGGGTCCTACATGCTCCGAAACAATGGGTATACTTAGGGCTTAGGGTTTAGGGCAGTATACTAAACCCCTAAACCCTAAACCCCTAAACCCTAAACCCTAAACCCTAAACCCTAAACCCCAAACCCTAAAAACCCTTAACCCCTCATGTCAGAGCTCCCTGCCAGAGGTGCGGCGGCAGCAGCTCCTCGCAGAAGTTGAGGCCTGCCTTGACGAAAACCACTAGTGGTCTTCCAAGACCCAGATGATGTCATGCATTTCCCTGAGGGTCCAAGTACCTAATAATCATATACTCTCCCAAATAGTAACCTACATAACTACTATCCGAAACCTAAGTACCTGATTATTGGGTCCTTTGGACCCTTGGGGTTTTATAGTCTTTGTCTGAATGACGCTATTTTGACGATCGCTATGCAATTTATAGTCCTTACACTCCCAGTGCACTGTTCATCGTTCCGGGTTTCGCTTTGTCGTAGCCTAAACCCCTGAACCAACAAAATCACTGAACCCATGCAGTTTGTGGGGAGCCGGTGTGGGGAGCAATGATTTTCCTTCTGTGGGGTGGGGCTACTTCGGTCTCTGTGCTACTCCCAGAATCTGTGCTGTTCTTGCTTAGGACTTAGTCAGTGTGGTCAAGCGGGTAGTTCTCTAAACTGGGGTCCATCCCTATAAACAGGACCCTAACTGGGACCCTAATTCTGGAGAACTGCCCAAGTGTGTTTGCAACCTGGACCCTCCACCGTAGACCCCAAACCCTAAAATGCTGGGACTACCTGGGAATTTCAGAAAACTAGGGTACCTTATTCTGGGGTCCTTATAATAAAGATTCTACTACTTAGGGTCCTATACCAGGGTCCCTTATTTTCTGAGACTCCCACCTTGTGCCTGGTGTCTTTCTTTTGCTGGGTACCTGCCTGCCCTATGGGGCTCCCTGGAGACTCGCTGAAAAAAACACGCCCTCAAACAAACAATGCTAGACCCCTGAACCCGTACCGCGGGGTTTGCAGTGACGAGTGCTTAACACTAAACCCTAAACCCTAAACCCTAAACTGCTCTGAAACCTGTCAGGTGCTTAGGGTGTGAAGGGTTTAGGTTTTCTAGGACCACTTAGGAGTTGAGGGGAGGAGTCTGGTCTGCTGCGAAGGGGCCCTGCCAGAAACTTTACGCTGCAGGGTCCAGGGCTGTGGAATTTGCGCTTTTTTTTTGTGTGTGGTTTGGAGGTTTGATGAGCCTGCGACATGATGGAGGTGAGCCTAATATAGGGGCCTCGATGATTACCTATACTATTTTGGGGCTCCTTATCAGAATGATAGAACATACCCCAACACCCTATTCTGATTAGTCAGGCCCCTACATTAGCTTCCAGCCAGGGTTTAGGGTTTATGGTGGAGGCCTCCAACCCCGATACTCACAGCGCGAACGCCCTGCTCTTTGAGTTTAGGGTTTGGGCTTCAGGGTTTAGGGTTTAGGATTAGGCTAGTTTAAAAGAGGCTTTAGGGTTTAGGGTTAACTCCACAAACACTGGCCGCTAGCCAGAACCAGACAGTATGACCTGACTTTCACAGGCTTGCGCTTAGGTGCCCCTGTTGGCTCCTCTACACCTTAAACCCTGAACCCTAAAGACTCAACCCATACGCTTCTGTTTAGGTTCTGAATTAAGAACGCCTAATAAGGATTCGGACCCTAGTGACACACTTTGGTAGTTCAAGGTCCTCCGGAAGGGAATCTTCGGAATCTCGGCTTTCGGTTCTATTGTGCCCGATGGTTTCTCCTTTGCTCCTTGAAACGGTAATCTCTTTATCCTGAGAGTCCTCGGCCCAAAAAACCCCAAAAACCCTAAACCCTACCTTTGACACTAAACTCTAAGCTTCTGATCTGGTGTTTCGACGGCGAGCATGGCAGACAATCCTTCAGCCTAAACCCAAAACCCCTAAACCCTAAACCCTAAACGGCTCTGAACCCCTAAACCCCTAAACCCTAAAGCCCTCAACCCGTCCTCCTGGATAAGGCCACGCCCTCGCGAGGCGGCGCGCGTGCGCTACAGAGATACCGGCTCCGAGACGCGGCCCGGCCCTCTGTGGCTTAGCGTATCAAGGTTGAGGGTTTAGGGTTTAGGGCTTAGGGTTTAGGGTTAAGGGTTTAGGGTTGAGGGTTGAGGGTTTAGGGTTTAGGGTTTAGGGTTGAGGGTTGAGGGTTTTAGGGTTAGTTTAGGGCATCAGGGTCTAGGATTCAGGGTTAGTTTAGGGTATCAGAGATTTAGGGCTTAAGGGGCTTGGTGTCTAGCATTCAGGGCTTATTCAGGGTCTCGGGGAATTGTAAGGATTGTAAGGTTTAGGATTTAGGGTTAAGTTAAGTTCCAGGGTTCAGGGTTTAGGGTTTGTTAGGTTTGCAGCTTAAGGGGTTACCCCTAAACCCTAAACCCTAAACCCTAAACCGTGTTAGGATGCTTCCCGGGCTATAGGGAGTTCCGGGTTTCGGCAGGACCGGGCCAAAGGAAACCTGGAGCTTGTAGATTTTAGGGTTTACCCAGAGTAGTTCCTTTTTGTGGCTTATATTCAGGATCCTATTAGGGAATCCCAAAAAAAAAGGAACTATTATGGGGCCTATGGGTGGAGGGATTAAGATTGTTGAGGGTTAGGTTTTTGCAGGGCTTTGCGGGTTTAGGCTTTAATGGAGGTTGACAGCTTTAGGGTGGAGTTGGTACAGCGACGTGACCTGAAACCTTGCTGCAGCAGACTTCTGACAAATTCGCAGAGATCACGAGGGTCTTGCTTGCGGCACAAGGTTGATCGTCTGCGTGCTCAGGCGTACAGATTTTCTAAGCTGTCAACGCCGTCCCTACCGGCTCTGTAGCCTCAATGGTAGCAACTGCATGTGCGGCGGCCCTGTGTGTCTTGAGAATCCACCTTTAGGTTGCGCAACGTATTTGGCTTCTGGCACAGTGCTGCGTTACTGTTCTACCCCTTCAAGCATCTTAGGGGTAGTTCATTAAACATTCGGTGTATGATCGTATCTCGTTTAATGACGAGTCCGGAGGTGGCTGAGGTCAGGTGCTTTGCTTATTCGTGAACTCCTGCATGAGTAGTGAGGTTTTGGGGTTTGTGTGTGTGGGTTTGGGAATTTAGGGCTTGGTTTTTTGGGTATCAGCTTCAGGTCCACATTGTTGCGGGATGGTACTGGCCATCCATGAACATGTTGCCGCGCCTCCCTAAAAACATAGAGGAAATGGTTGAGCACTGGTCTTATTTTTGAACGAAAGCCTGGCCCAATCCATCTGCAAACCTTGCACCAGGTTTCCCTTCTATGGTCGCGACTTCGGCTATGAGGCACATGCATCTCTCGTCACAGCAGTATAGATAGGCAACCCTTTGCGACCCTCCACACTACTCAAAACGGATTGTCCGTCTCTTGCGAAGCCTTTTCCTGCAAGAGCTTTGGTTTTGCAGCTGTTTGACATGTTGCATTTTATTTGAGCCTGAACCACCCTTCGGTAGTTCAAGCTTGGCTGTTGACTGTGTAGCGGTCGGAGACTTTGCATCAACAGTTCGTGGTCGGGCTTCAGCTCCCGATCGTCGCTTGAAGACCCGCCGCCATTAACGATTCCATGAAGGCCAATCTCAAGCCAACACGCATAAGTGTTCGTCCTCATTTCCATCGAACGTTTCAGTTAAAGCTGGAATACCGGAACAGAAAAATCAAGCCTGGCCTGTCCGAACGCCACCCTGCCGCCCTCAAGAACCCTCGTCCCCAACCAATGTTGACCAAAGGCCACAAGGACTTCTCGCCCCAGGTAGCTTGCAAGCTTGAGCTGAGAAGGATCCCTTTGAGGGTTTAGGGCTTATAAAACTTAAAAGAAACCTCCCTAAGTCCCTAAACCCAGACACCAATCCCTAAACCCTGGACCCTAAACCCTAAACCCTAAAGCATTGATTGTCAGGTCGACTACATGCTCGAACTGGGGTTACAGCCCGGCGATCGCTGCTTTGCCGAGTACCGCTTGCAAGCGGCAGCCCCGGCTAGGCTGCTTTACAGGAGGGTTTACCTTAACCTACCAAAACCTACTTTTGTGTAGGGACTCAAAGTTTACATTAGGGTATATCTGGGAACTTGTTGGATACAACTTCACATTTTTGTTATATTAAAAGCCAATAAGGATTAAACATGAACACTTTTAATATAGCCCCAGCAGGGAACCAGATATAGTATGACCTACAACAATTATGTTTTTGTAGCTTAAGGCAGGGGTTGGGGTTTTGCGGTTTAGGGGTTCGGGTTTCACCGTTTTTTGGTTTAGGGATGTAAGGTTTGAGGGTGTAGGGTTTAAGGGTTTAGGGGGTTTTTTTAGGGTTCAAGGGCTTTCAGGGTTTCAAGTTTAGGGTTTATTAGGGTTTTTATGGTTGAGGGTTGAGAGTATCCCCATCTTTCTGGCTTCCCCATATTAAACCCTAAACCCTAAACCCTAAACCCTAAGCCCCTAAAGCCCCTAAATATTTAGCCGAGGCCCTGCCGTTCACCCACGCCTGCGCGGTCGCTCTCCGGAGGTCGGCTGCATGGCTTCTGTCGGTGGGGGATCTTCGCTTCAGGGACTCTTGCGTTTGGGGTTGGAGGGGGTTTGTAGGGGATTTAAGGGGTTCGGGTTCAGGGCTTAGGGTTTATTAAGGATTATGACAGCTTAGGAATTCGGGGTGTAGGCTAGTAGGGGCTTGAGGTTTAAGGTGTGGGGTGTTGGGGGTTTACGTCTTGGCGCAGGGTTTGGAGCTTGGAAGGCTATTGAGGTTTGGGGTGTTGGGGGGTTGGAGGTGTAATGTAGGGGCCTAGATAATTACCTATATTTTTTTTAGAGGGGGGGTCCTTAATATAATTGTAGCATAATATACATCAAAACCCTATTCTAATTATTCAGGCGGAGGGTTTGGAATTTGAAAACTTATTCGGCACTTAGACATTCCTGGGCTTCAAGACTTTACCTTGCGAGTGTCGGGTATAAAGGTTTGGGTTCGAGCGCTGTTGCCAGGTGCACTTCTACATCCGCCGGAGCAGTTGGGTATGGGTTTAGGGTTCAGGGTTTAGGGTTTAGGTTTAGGGTTTAACCAAATAACCATTACGGATCCGGTAAGGTAGCTCCGAAAAGGAACTCCAATGGAGACTCTAGGTAAGGACCTTCATTACGAAAACCCGACTTGCCCGTCTGGGCATTGTCTCCCCTGTACTGTCTGTCGGAGCAGGAAGGATCCTAATGTCTTAGTTGCAGCTCGAGAAACGGCGCTTCTAGGATTTGGCAGAGCTGTCATGAAGGCTCCGAAGGGTTGTGGTGATTGTCGTTTATGGGCTTCGGGGTCCAGAATTGATCTGATCATCATTTAGTAGAATGGTTGGGTAGGATTTGGGATGCATGCGCCTGGTGCATGTAGTTTATGTTTCCCTTCCCGTTGCAGATCCTGTTGAATCTGAGTTAGCACCCATTGCAACACACTGCCTGAAAGAAAGGTAGGTACCTTGATCGGGGTATCTCTGAGTCGAACCCCTCCTGGCTCCCATGTCGAATGTGACTTGCTAGCTGGGGTTTGTGTATACTGTAGGGGCCTTAATAAATACTACCTACTACCTACTACCTACTACCTACTACCTACTACCTACTACCTACTACCTACTACCTACCTATATTATTTTGGGGGTTCCTTATTATAGTTATAGTATAACGGCAATATTATGGCTCTGGGGTTGGGGTTTCATACAAAATTTTAGGGCCATGCCTTTGGGTTTAGGGCCCTCTGGGGTGCCTTTAGAGGCGATCGACGGCGCAAACTGGCAAACATCGCTGCGACGAGGCCTGCGACATGTTTTAAGCCAAGAGAGCTCCGTCGAGGAACTTGCAAAAGCCGTTTTGGCTTTACTAGGTACGGAGTACCATAGGGGCCTAGATAAATACCAATACTATTTGGGGGCTTCCTTATTATAATTATAGTATAATGGGCCCCAAAACCCTATTCTAATGTTTAAGGCCCCTACATTAGGTACGGAGTAGCAGTTGTTACTGCCGTGTTGAATTTGCCAGGAACCAGGAATTGAAAGCACCCGACGCGTTTTACTTTGACGCCGAAGTACATCGGCTGTTAGTTAGTTGCAAAGCCGCTCTAGAGACCAAGCCCTAACTTCCCATGGAAGACCGTCCCTAAACCCTAAACCCTAAACCCTAAACACTAAACACTAAACCCTAAACCCTAAACCCTAAACCTAACCAATCTTGAGGTTTAGCCCATGAGCCTTGCTCCTCGGGCTGAGGTGTATAGGGGCCCAAGTCATTACCAATGCTACTTTGGTGCGCCTTACTATGATTATAACAGAATCTACCCCAAGACCCTGTTCAATTACAAGGCCCCTATGTTAGTATTACTCTGGAATTTGCTGAGGACAGCGCAAAGCCGACATGAATTACAAGTCAGATCCAAAGCTGCCTGATCCTGCCCAGTGCAGTCCTGAAAATCAATCCTGGCATTAGTACCCCTCGCAGCAATTCTTATTCATAATAATCCTTATGCTACAGCAAGCCGTATTCCTGAAACCTAAACCCTATAGTCACGGCACCTCAGCAAAAACGCCTCAACCCGAACCCCTAAGCCTAAACCCAAGCCTCCATACTGTATAAAGCTTACCTACTGTATAGTTTTCTATTTAGTGCACCTCCGCAAAGGGGAGTGCCCTCAGCTTGCACAGAAAAGGGGCGCACTGCACTCAAAATAACCCAAGCCACTTCACCTCAAAAAAAACTTAAACCCTAAATGCAAGCCCAAAGCCCAAAACCTGGAAACCAAAATCCAAGCTGCAGGAAGCGGTGATCGAACTCTCGGCCGGTGCTCCGGGCTTGCTTGTCTCGCGCGGGTTCGAGTTTCGGGTTTACTCTGCAGGAGTTGAGGGTTTAGGCCTCAGGGGTGTCGGGTTTAGGCTTCAGGTGTGTCGGGCTTAGGCTCCCGGGGTTTTAGGCCTTAGGGTTTCGGGATTCAGGGGTTTAGGGTTTCGGGGTTTAGAGTTTGGTGTGTTTGGTTTGGGACTCAAGGGCCTCCCAACCTTGCCAACTTCAAGGAACAGACGGTTTGGAGTTTAGGGTTTTAGGGTTTTAGAACAGACGGTTTGGAGTTTAGGGTTTTAGGGTTTTAGAGTTTAGGGTAACAGGGTTTGGGAGTGTGGGATTTCGGGCTCAGCCCAGGCCAGCGTAGGCCCCTAAAGCTCGTTAAGAGCTTCAGGAGGGTTTAGGGTTTAGGGTTTAGGGTTCCTTGCGATCCACCCCGACACCCTCTTCCACCCTATCCCCTAAACCCTGAACCCTAGGGGAGCAGTTTGAGATCCATCTTGGCATATGGCATTGGAAGGCTAGCTCTTGCAAGTCCTGGCGGCATATCGTTTGCAGTGTCGTTTCGGGTGGCGGCCATAAGAAAAGGGCCTCAACAATTGCCTATATTATTTTGGATGGCTCCTTATTGTAATTGTACTATAACGGACCCTAAAACCCTATTCTAATTAGTACGGCCCCTACATGAAGATGATGCGGCGTTGAGGGATGAGCGTGTCGGGGTCTCACCTAGGGGTCGGAATGGTTGTCGATCGGCATTAAGATTCCCTTATCGTTCCCAGAAAACTACAGAATAAGATTCACCAAAAGCTCATTAAGGCGACTATATCAAGGTTTAGGATTTTGGCTTTGCGGGTTGTTGGTGTGCAGAATAGCACCTCGAGGAGTGTGCAGCCAACCTCGGTCACGTTCCGCGGTGAGTTTTGCAACCGCTGTTGTTTCGCTATCCATACGACGAAGCAGTACTGTAATTTGAGTTTGCGCCAGGTCAGAGGCATTGCCGGCACATGTCCAGGCAGGGGTGTTACAGGGTTCCCTGAGGTATAAGGGATACTATGACGGTTGCTGGCGGTGAGCACTGCAGGCCCTAACCCCTACAAACCAGTTCAAAGAACTAGGAGATGCAGTGGTGGGCCTTAATAATAATTAGAATAGGGTTTGGGGGTATATTACACTCTAATTATAATAAGGAGCCCCAAAACCCTATTCTAACTATTTAGGCCCCTACATTATGTTAATCTGAACGAAATTGCTTCAAGCCGGAATCCTGAGGTAAGCTCGAAAGCCTGCCAACTACTGCTGGAGCTCAATAAGTGCCCCAAACAACTCCAAGATATTCGATATACCCCTCTCTCCCATCGAAATAAGCTCGAAACCCTCATAAGCTACACGCTAAACTCTAAACCCTAAAGCTCTACTAGCGAACCCTAAACTCGTCAGTAAATCCTATGAAGCCTAACATTATAGAGGCCGAAATATTGACCTATACTATTTTGGAGGGTTCCTTATTATAGTTATTATATGATATTTTACCACCCAAAACCCTAGTATTCATGATTAAGGGCCCTATATTACGTCCTTACGGTGAATCCTAAGCCTCAACCCAACGAGGTCGACAAGCTGAGACCGAATCCAAGTCTACTCGTTCAGAGGCAACTGGGGTAGTTTTCTAAACTACTGTTGATTCTTTAGGGTTTAGGGTCTAGGGGTTTAGGGGTTAGGGTTTAGGATTTAGGGTTTAGGGGATATAAATCCTGCATTACCTTAAGGACCCTATAAGCTATGGGAATTCCTGGCATATTCCTTAATGGTGGGTGCAATGGGTAATGCAGGATTTATATCATCAATAACCATAGGGTCCCCTTTTTAGGTCCCAGGGATAGTACGGCAGTCTTATAAAAAGAGCCCCAAAGGGAACCCTAAATTTAGAGAACTACCCCTAACCCTGAACCCCAAAATCGTAAGCTTGCAGCCGCGTTTGGATTGGAAGCCTGGTCATGTCTGCACCCTGGTGCGTTATGGCTCCAGGGCAGGACGGGCAGTATTTTCACGGAGGATGCGTGTTAGAAATACAGCAGCAGTGCTACCAACACGGGCATGCGCAAGCTTGTGCTGGGACGCCTGGTCCCGGCACCGAAAAAGAGTGGAAACCTTAACCCTTGACCCTCAAACTCTCCGAAACCCTGAATTCCCTAAGCACGAAACCCTACACCCTAAACCCTAAACCCTAACCTTTTTCCCTAGACCCGAAACCTTGGCTGGCCCTCCACTTGCACCTCCAATGGCTGCCCGTGATTGGAACGACAAGCCTTTCGAGCTGCACCCACAGGGCGTCGGTGCATTGACGATTCCGGTGATTCCAGGTGCGGTTAAGGGTTAGGGCGTTATAGGGTACTGGTTAAGGCTTCTTTGATTTATGTTGCATAGTAGGGATATGTAAGTAACTAATATGTTTTCCGTTTAGTTTCGGTAGCTTAAGAATCCCAGCATAAATTTAATGACATGGCCCAAAATCAGACTCTAATCTTTGATGCTCCTTTAACCCGTCCGAAACTGTCGAGCCTCTGAATCAGAGGCTCGAAGCAGGATTCAGGGGAGAGTGCGAATCGCAGTCTCCTGATGTTGCGGAAACCAAGAGAAAACATACCAAAATCAATCTCTAACCTCGAACCTGCCAAGGTCCAAAGCCCTAAGCCGTCAGCTTGAACCCTTTACATGGGTAGTTGTCAAAATTATGGTCCCTTTTGGGGTACCCTAAATAATGGGTGCCGTATTATAAGGACCCAAAAAGGTTGACAACCACCCACATGCAAACTTCAGGCTTGAAGCCCTTCACTCCCATTCCGTGAATCTCGACCTCTTCGGCACAAGCTTGCACCTTAGACCCCCATACCAAAACCCTCAAACTTGTAGGAACCCTTATGCAGACCCGTATAATAGCACCCCTTTTAAATACTCCCCTCAACCCTAAACCCTAAACCCTAAACCCTAAACAGGGAACAGAGCCCGAAACCTGAAAGCTCCCGCGGAAAACTGGGACCCAGCTTCCGCCCTCAACCAGAACCCATCTGGGGGTTCCTTATTTTGGGGTCCTTATAATAAGGATCCTATTATTTAGGGTACTATATTAGGGTCCCCTATTTTCGGAAACCCCCATTTGTTCACCAGATCGGGTTCCCTTCTTTGGTCTCACAGCCCCCCCCCCCCCCTAAAAACCTGCCTGTACTATCCAATAAAGTAATCCGTGGATCCTTCAGAAGCCTCGAAATTTTGCCAAGAAGAGGAGTCGCACTTGAAGGGTTTGATTTCTGCCTTGTAGGGCATAGCAATTCTTTCAGGTTCGGGTTCACTTAAGGGGTGAATGCATAGATAGGCGGTTCCACAACGGGCCCTCTGACCCGCAACGATACACCCTCTAAACCCTATATCTCCCGTGTTTCCCAAGACGCCCAGCTACCTGCAGTACTTCTATTGCCAGGATCATGCACCTCTGCCCTTCACCCTAACCCCTAGAAAACCCAAACCCTGAAAACAAGGGCCAACCCTGTAAACCACACACCGCATACTGTTGATGATAGCAATCCTGCATTACCCATAATAAGGAATATACCATAATTACCACAGTTCAGGGTCCAAACGGTAATGCAGGATTTATTTCATCAACCGTAGTACAACCTAAATGGCTGAATCCACCGTGTGCTAGGCCCCGAGATTCTGAAGGAAGCAATTGAGAAAGCCTTTGTGGCTCTGCCTGAAACGTGCGCAACACGCTGTGCCCTTACTGCCGCTGGTACAATAGATTCAGAACAGCAGTTACTACTGGGACCCTAATATCACTTCCTACATCGTTGGGGTTTAGGGCTCCTAGTAGTGATAAGTTCCTGTTCAACCTTTCACATTATGACTTTGGGAGAATTTCTTGGAGTCGGAGATGCTTAATCTTGGTTTTAGTGGCTGGGGTCTAGGCTTGGGTTCCTCATTTTCTGCCTGTGAGGGCTACTTCGACAACAATAAACCAACAAGTCTAAACCCTAAACCTTCAAGAATGTAACTGAACTCCCCGCATTTGAGGCCAACTTTGAGGACAACGACGGCATCTCTGCTGTCCACTGGTTCGGCCGTGCGTCGGATCTTTCCAACACATCCTGGAGTGCTCTGCGGGGCAGCATTCTGGGGAGACAGAGCTGTGTTCCTCCCTTAAACTTTAGGCTTTGAGTTTTTTTTCCCGACACGCATGTTATGTCAATGTTCCTGCAAGTATGCTATGTTCGCGTTGCTAACTGCAAGCACCTTTCGAGTTTAAGTGGCGGCTCTAGTTGCTGCTTTTGCAAGCCTGGCGGTACCCCGAGATGGCCCTGGAAGAGCCAAGGTTCAGAGCTGCAACCTTCAGTGGGTTATCCTTGTCCATGGCTCTGGTGGTATGACGTACACCAACTGGCGCTACTGGGCCTCCGAAGACTTCACCTCCTTTTGACCTTTTGAGGGTAGGGCTCAGGGTTTAGGGTTT
>CAJNDV010020746.1:52188-64614 GCA_905221635.1 Symbiodinium sp. CCMP2456
TAGGGTTTAGGGGTTTAGGGCCATGTTGTTGGTTGCTAGGTAGTGCTCGAAGTTCTCGACATCGGATGTCCTGTGATTCGGGTCCCTGGACAAGTACGCTTCTCTTTTTCACAGGGCCCTTAGTAACCACTCATTTAAGTTCCCTTGAACACCCAGGCTACGCAGCCAAGCTTGTAGCCTTGGGTTTCGGGGTGTTGGCCCCTGACTCCATGGCCGCGCCGAAGCACCTGCACCTCCGCCACAAGGACCAGGTTTAGGACATGCGCCCTTTGGGCAGAGCTTGGGCTCAAGGGTTGAAGGATGATCGATGTCTATGTTTATCAGTAAAAAAAGAATATAGTATAATATAATATAATACATATATAAATATAGATATATATGTATGTATACATATATATCTATGTCTATGTGTATATGTATATATATATATATATGTGTCCGAATCATGGTAGGCCTATCGTGTGCAGTCCTTACAACACTACACCATCGTATTACCGTAGTTATTACGGCGCCTACTGTTTGTTCGGGTTTGACTGGGATTGAGGATTACGAGCTTGAGTTGAACTTAGTTTTGATTGCCACGAGGACCCTGTCTCCTTGAAGAAGACGCAGACGAGCCACAAGTACTGGGCAGCGGAACCAGTCTACAAATCGTCATGCGGATGGGATGAGGCTAGCGGAAAGTATCCCAGCTCTTCATTTTGCAACCTTGGGTTTGTGTTCGCTCTTCTTTACATTTGGATTTCGAAGCCCCCTACACTACGGGATCCGACTTGCGGTAGTAAGACCCAATAGGATCCTGATTCGAATCATAGACCCCACCCCGCACACTCAACAAAACAATTCGCCCTGGTTTGAACAACGCCTGTAAAGCCCGTCATACAAACCCCACCACAACCCTAAACCCTAAACCCAAACCCCACCACAACCCTACAATCTACAGATCCCACAGACTCCAGGTATCCCTTCTGCTACTCAACGAAAGTGGAGAATCTCCTCTCTGAGCCCGACTTATGGAAGGTGCGCAGCCCTTGCCAACCCGTGGGTTTTTAGGGTTTAGGGCTTCAGGGGTTCAGGATTTGCTTTAGGGTTGAGTGCCTCATGTGCGACATATGGCCTTTATAAGGGCCTCTTTTTTTTTTTTGGGAAAGGGGGGTATGCTATACTTGCATGGTTGCATCCTGAATAGTATATGATGTAGTATTTCACCAGGCCCCTGTATCGTTTTTGTTGAGGACTGTAACGTAGAAATTCATATTAGGGGTGTCGTACATGGTTTGATTTCCTTCTGACGGTATCTGTATAGTAAGTTCCTGAACCGCTGAAGGGCTGTGTAGTGTAGTGATGTAACCCTAAATAACCCCACCACAGTTTGACAGGTTGACCTGTTCTGGGCAAGGATACTCAGGCCCTAAACTAGGGTTTAGGGATGCAGGGCTTAAGGTAGGGTTTAAGGTTTAGGGTTTAAGGGTGTAGGGTTTAAGGTTCAGTTGAGGGTAAGGGTAAGGTGTCAAGTTTAAGAGGGGGCTTTTGCTACGTGTTCGAAGGTGTACTACGAGCGCATCTTCTTGCTGCGTCGTCGTGAGCTTGACTGGCTGCTGGAGCACATGCCAGCACCTCGCTTGACCAATTAAGGCTGACTCGCCCTCGGAGTGTAGGTGTTGGCATGGATATCTCAATGGGGCTTTTCGGATTCACAAATGTACCCTAAACCCTAAACCCTAAACCCCTAAACCCTAAACCTGTCGGTTGCAAATGGGGAAGCCTTCCTCTGTCAAGCGCACTACTTGGAGGATCATGGGACTTAGTAAGTAAGGTTTATAAGTCCCCTAATGAATTATTGGGGTTATAAGTATAGTTACCTTACTTATAACCCTACTTACTAAGTCCCATGATCCTCTAAGTAAGCCCTGCTCCTGCAAAGGCTTTCATGGGCTCGGCCCGGCTGTTCCTCTTTGGCCACTCCGAGGGGGCTATGGTCGCCGCCAGGCGCGGAAGGAGGGCAAAAGATGGGTTAGGGCTTTAGGGTTTTAGGGTTTAGGGTTTTAGGGGGTTTAGGGTTGTGTCGGGTCTCTGTCTATAGTAACAAGCAGAGTAACTTTAACACTGTGAGGGATTGTGACAACATTGATAATAATGACGACAATAGTAGAAAGGGTGCCACTATACAGTGTCGATCTTAAGTTGCTGTTGGTGAAGTATGAGTATCAGGGTTTCGGCCATATATAGATGGTTTGGGCTTGCCAAGTCATTTCTCCGGTATCAGTGTTGGGAATGTGCAAGGTTGGATCGCAGAAAGTGTGTGCAGGAAATGGCACGGTGGGTGCATGATCACCGCTCTTGCCTTCAGGGTGCGCAGGAGCAGAAATACTTTTCGACGGATATGAGGGAAAGGTTATTTCACTTGCACCCTAAACTCTAAACCCTAATTAAACCCCAAACCCAAGTTGCCCATGTGTTAGGATTCTTGCCCCCCCTCAATCTTCCTAACTAGTTAAGCTCAACTTCAAACTCGACTCTGAGCATGGTTCTTGTTATTTCAGGGATGTGTGCGGTTTAGGGTTTAGGCTTTAGGGGTTTAGGGTTTAGGGTTTAGTGTCGGCAGGTACTACCATCCGGCACTGGCGGAGCGCTTGAGCGGCAGAATCATTTCGGCCTGGAGCTGCGAGGAAGGGCCCCCCTAAACCCTAAAAGTACTAAGCCCTAACCCTAAACCCTAAACCCTAAATCCTAACAGTACTAAGCCCCAAACCCCTAAACAAAGAAACAGCCTAAGGAAGCTGGGTTTCTGGGTTTTTGGTAGTTGCCCTTCATCCAAAAACGGACCGTCCTAGACCCCTAGGCCCAAACTGCAAAGCTCATGAAGGGTTTAGGGTTTAGGGGTTGAGGATTTCGGGGTTTAGGGGTTTAGGGTTTAGGGGTTTAGGGTTTGGGGGTCAGGGTTTTAGTAAGGGTTCAGGAATCTGGGTGTTCAGGGTTTGAGGCAGCAGGGTTCGCGGTTAGTGGCAGTGAGCGCCAGGAAAATTATTTCGTGGGCTCGAAAGCGGGCTCCCTGATCTGCGATGGGCAATGTGACTTGGACTTAGAATTGTGGTGCTTGGAACATGAAGTATAGGGTTAGAGCTGCATTCAATTATTTAAGAGCTGAGGGAGGTGCCTTAGGCGTTTGCTTGACCGTTTGGGATGCCAAGCATCATTGAGATCCAAACGTGATCACCCTCATTTTTGTGGGAAGCTCATCAAGTAAGGTGAAGAGCGTGCCCCTGTGCTCAATATCATTGGGACTGAAGACCAGTTCTTCTCAAAAAGGAACTTTTCCGTGGCTGCACAGGTGGCAAACTCATCGGTACCCTATGGGTCGAAGGAGCTCAATGGCCATTGCCTGAACTCTTTTGGTGCTGGCAATGTCAGGTCGTCTGCGGTTCTGCTGCTGCAAGGGGCCAGTCATGACGTGTCTTTGACTCATGACGATGCCTCTCGCAGCTTCCTCAGCGAGTTCTTGAACTCACCCCATGACTTCGTGCGGGGAGATGCGCGATCTCTGAAGCTGTTGTGCAAGACGGAGAAGCACGGCTTGCATCTGTGCCAGGAAGATGGCCAGACCGAACCGCTGCTTGAGACAGAGTCGGGCTTGGCACACACCGTCTACCACTTCCCACCTTGCACCGCCAGCACATCGGAGCTGCCCTCCGTCGCGGCGGGGAGGGCCGTAGCATTCCTGCTACCCTCTTGGCTGCTTCTCGGCCTATTCGGAGTCAAGAAGTCCTCAAACGAACCGCCAGATTCTTGATGCCAAATTGCCAAGCAGCTTTTGATAAAAATTCAAAACTCAAGGTCAGAACCGAGGGGCCCGTGAATTGTTCAGCCTCCCGGAAAAATCTGAACTTTTCAGTGCCCATTGGCCTTAAGGCACACGGTTTGTGTTACTTAATAGACATAAGCACAAATAAGACCACTGGGAAGAGCAAAAACAGCAGTAGCAACCCAAGCAAAACTGGACCAGCCAGGAATTCTGAGATCGGCGGTGTTGGGAGTATTGATGTTGACATGCAGATGTACATATGAAACATACAAAAACCCTGAACCCTAATGGCCGCGGAGGACTGATAAAGGAGCGCTTAAAATCAACTAAACCTTCATACATGTTGGTTTGGTTCCGGTCGGTACTGCTGTTGAAGATGCCCTCCTCCTTCGCCCATCTTGAGTGCGTGGAGCGGCCTACCCTACCTGGTAATATATGGGGCCTTCACAAGTACCGAACTATTTTGGGGGTTTCCTTATTATAGCTATAGTATAGAATACCCTAAACCCTAAACCCTAAACCCTAAACCCTAAACCCTAAACCAACCCTAGTCTGATTATTTAAGGCCCCTACATTAGGATGTTGAAGCCGAAAGAACGGGACTCCCGAGACTGGAACTCCCTGAGACCGCTGGGTTTAGGATTTAAAACCCCCCAAACCCTTAAACCGAAAACCGCTAAACCCCTAAACCCTAATTACACCCTATAAGCCCCTAAACCGCTAAACCCCTAAACCCTACACCCTATAAGCCCCTA
Organism: Symbiodinium sp. CCMP2456; assembly: GCA_905221635.1. Classification (NCBI taxonomy): domain Eukaryota; class Dinophyceae; order Suessiales; family Symbiodiniaceae; genus Symbiodinium; species Symbiodinium sp. CCMP2456. The sequence continues at coordinate 56,746 of CAJNDV010020746.1, forward strand.
AACCCTAAACCGCTAAAGCCCTAAACCCTGATCTAAGTGAAGGCTGCAGGGCGCCGATGACGTGACTTTGGTCGGCCTTGCGCTGGTCATGCGACTGGCAATCGCCTCCTTCGCAGTCTTCTTGTGCTGCTTCCTACTGCGCCGGGCCTGAATGCATTAGTATCAGGGTTCACGATGTAAATTCTAGACCCTAAACCTAAACCCCTGAACCCTAAACCGTAAACCCTAAACCCTAAACCCTAAACCCCTAAAGTCTATAGGGCTTTGCATTCAGGGTTTACGTTTGCGAGTCTGTGAGCTCCAGGATTGGCATCCGGCCTTTGTCAGGTTTGGGGTTCAGGGTGTAGGGGTTCAGGGTTTAGAGTTTAGGGGTTTAGGGTTTAGAGAGGTTCCGGATCTTGCAACATGCATACTAAATGTTAGATTAGGGGCCTTAAAGGTTACTAAAGCTTGTTTTGGGGGTTCCTTCTAATTAGGATATTTAGGATAAGTTTAACAGACTGAATGCTTTGCAAACAGGGTTCTCTTTTGCACCGAGTCAACTACTTGGGCCCACTCTGCATACTGTGATTTGAGTTCCAGCAACGAGGGACCCTATAGTAACCTAGTATCGACACCAAACGGTTAACAGCAGGATCCGTAAATGAGGGCTCACGTAGACTAAGCACTAAACCGTAAACCGAAGCCTTCTATTCCGACTGTAGCACGGTTTAGGGTTTAGGGTTTTAGGTTTTTAGGGTTTAGGGTTTTGGGAGGAAAAGGACCCATCAAAAGAAGAAATACCGAAGCTTTGCAAGGCTATCAGGGTCGACCCTGAGCTGCTAACCCAGTCATGAGTCAAAGCGGGTTTAGGGACTTGGGCCCCGAAACCCTGAACCCTAAACCCTAAACCCCGAAGCCCTAAACCCTGAACCCCAAACCCTAAACCCCGAAGCCCTGAACCTTGAATCCTAAATCCTCTTAAACCGGGCTTACAGAGGGCTTATAGGTTTTCTGGGGGGTTTCGGGCTTCGGGTTGAAGCCCCTCTGGAGTTCAAGCTTGGGAATCGGGCTTCAGGTTCGCTCCCATAAAACCTACTACCGTGACTCTTACACCACTCACAACGGCCCTAAACCCTTGAAACTAAAAGCCTTAGCAGCCCTACGAACCTAGTCCCCTAAACCCTGTAAGCGCTGAAAAACTCAGGTGTGGCTGCCGCCGCGGCGTGCCAGGGATCTCGAAGTGGGTTCGGGGTTCGCAGACAAGACCTCGTGTGGCCGATGTCACCAGGATCGCCGAACCTGTGGCCTGAGTTTAGTGCTTCACTCTGGTGGGTTAGTATGGGTTGCTGTGAGCTATCAGGTTGTTGCGGCCTGCTATGGAACATTATGGGTCTGGATTTCTTAGAGGTGGTAGGGTTTTCAGTGGCCTGGATCTTGCCGGATTTAGGCTTTCAGGATTCATCGGCAATAAATAGTATACTTCGTGCTTTATTTAAAGTGTGTTGCAGGGCCTCGGGCTCCACCCGGCATTTGAGGGTTCGAAATTGACTCAGGGGCCTCAATGCAGAAGCTTTCCAGGATGGTTTTCCAGCCCATTTTAAACGGGGCCCTCCTGCGAGAAGACGAAGCTGGCAGGCTCCATTGCAAGTTAAGTCTGGTCCCCATGATGCCTCAGTGTTTCGGGATTGGCGTGGCAGTTGGGTAGTGGGAGGTTTATCTGGTGGTATCACAATTAATTAAGAGGTTGGCATTCTCTCAGGAGCGAAGTATTGAATCATCTCACTTACAACGCGGGGTACCAGACATAATTATTTACTCATTCGTTGATCTTGAGCGTGCGATGGCAAAGGCCGTGCGCCCGCTCCGGATTCGCTTGCAGGTCAGCAAGCTGAATCCTAATACGCCGAAGTGTCCATGTGACTGCGACGACTTTTTCTCCTGAACCAACCCGTGCCTACACATGCTGGTGCCCCTTCTTGGAAATTCCTTGCAGCAAGGATCATCATTGGTCTTAAACCCTAAACCCTAAAAGCCCTAAACCCTAAACCCTCTTATTGTTTTGGGAGGAGAAAGAGTGTCAAATCCTTCCGGCTAGTGCCGCCCGAGAAGCTGGGAGTTTCGAGAACTACGCAACCGCAGCATGGACACCGCTCTGGGGTTTAGGGTTTAGGGTTCAGGGTTCATGGTTCATGGTTTAGGGTTTAGGGTGTCATGCTCAGATTTATCTTGAAATGTGTCAACGTATGTATTTATAAGATGTGCAGTTACATTTCACGCATGCACTTATGTTGTCTGTGCGCCTTGGGTTGTCGATCCTCAAGCGTATGTGTGTATATATATATATATGTATATGTGTGTATATATATATATATATATTTATTTGTTATAGGACTTGATCTGCTGCATAGACGCACTTCTCCGCACAACGGATTGCAATCCTGGGTCCTAGGTCCCAGAAACTCCTGGATGACCAGAATCTGAGCCGTTTTCTCGCATGACTTAGAAGCATGTCGCGGGGACCACCACAGAAGACCGCTCGAACTAAGACACACCACGGCATACCCACAAAGTCGAAGCCCAAAGCCTGCAACCCCTAACCCCGAACTCCTGAGCCGTCCGCAGCCCGTAAGGCCCGCACTTCACAAACCCCCAAACCCCGAACCTCTGAACGTAGCTGGCACCCCTAGTGAATCACTGAGCGGACCGAGCGGGCAGCTCGCCTCTTCTGTGCGTCCCTCGACCTGCCTTCAGATCTTTCAGGACCAACATAAGGGTTGTTCTTCCCAAAATAGAAGTTACGGCACCCTTAGAAAAAGGATGCTAAAAGGCCCTCTAATTTAGAGAGCTACCCTTGTAGAACCCTTATAGAAACCCTTATAGATCCCTTCAAGGAACCAAAAAAGGACCCCAACAAAATCTAATTTAGAGAGCTACCCATACCCTACCCTTCGGAGTTGAGGAAGCCCTGGTCTCCGCACCCGCAAGACATCGTTGAACTACGGCTTTCGGTGGAGATCATAAGATGCAAATCACGATCCCTAAACCCTAAACCCCGGAAGTCCATGATCCCTAAGCCCTATATAAAGCCTCCAAAACCATGATCCCTAAGCCCCAACACCATGAAAACCATGATCGCTTAACCCTGGCCCTGGTCCTGAAGGGTTGAAATCGCTTCTGCCCATGGATCTTAAGAAGCCATGGGACTGCTTCGGCGCCGTTGCGCCAGCATCCAAACTGCCGAAAAGCTGCTGCAACCTCCCCGAAGCCGCAGAACTGGAGGATTTTGGCCAGGCTGTAGGATTGAAAAGATTAGGGCCTAAACGTTATAAGCCCTAAACCCCTAAACCTAGGGAGTATGGAGCCAGATGCCTGGACGATCGGCCCTGAATCAGAATTCAAATCTCTCGCGGTCTAAACAGTACTGACATTAGGGCAGGCTGCCGCTGAAGAGTGGCGTAGAGGTCTGACTAATGGGTTTAGGGTTTAGGGTTAGTAGTAGTAGTAGTAGTAGTAGTAGTAGTAGTAATAGTAGCAGTAGTAGTACTAACATCAACAACAACGACAACAACAAGAACAACCAAAATGACGACGACGGCCATAATACTAACAACAACAAAAAATACAGCAATTTTGATAATCGCAACCATGTCGAAGATAAGATAAGCATGTCCCCTATTGGCCACTGCACAAACATACAGCCACGCACCCAAGCTATCTAGCACCCTAAACCCTAAACCCTAAACCCTAACCCCTAAACCCTAAACCCTATGGGAGGGCCTTAGGTGTCAGGGTGCATCGTCTTGTCGTATGAGGGCCTGGGTTTTAGGTTTAGGGTTTAGGGTTTAGGGTTTAGGGTTTAGGGTTTAGGGGACACTTTCACGGCTCGCGGTTTCGGAGAAAGCCCTAAACCCCCATACCTTGCAATGAATGAGGCGAAAGCGATCCTTGCAACCTTAAGCCATAATCCCGACAACCCCAGAGCCCTGAACTCAACAAAATTTGTTCAAACCCCTTTCAGAACAGTCTAGAAACACTTGATTCGATACATAATGCACAGTCTAGAACCCCGAAAGCCTAAACCCTAAAACCTAAAACCTAAAACCTAAAACCTAAACCCTAAACCCTAAACCCTAAACCCTAAACCCTAAACCAACCAACCAACCAACCAACCAAAACCCTGGGCCCTTAAGTGTTGTTTTTTTCTTTCTGGCAGGCCTGGGCCATGGTGGCAGCCCTGGCGGCCCGACTCCGACGAAAAGCAGTTGACGAGGTCCTTGGGGGTCGAACGGTTGATGGTTTAGGGTGTAGGGTTTAGGGTTTAGGGTTTAGGCTTTAGGTACCAATATACGGTTGATGATATAACTCCTGCGTTGCCCATAATAAAGAATACAGTAGACCATTATTCCCATAATCAGGAATATAGGGCTTAGGGTTTAGGGTTTTTGGGATTTAGGGTCTAGGGTTACCCATAATAAGGAATATACCATTATTCCCATAATACAGGTTCACCCTAAACCCTAAACCCTAAACCCTAAACCCTAAAGGCAGGTAATGCCGGATTTATATTATCAGTAGAAGGGCAGCAGTTCCTGCTTCAGTTCCTAGGTAGTATTAGGGAGACCCCTCAAAGGGGACCCTTCTTAGCCCTACTTATGGCTCTCTTAAAAGGGATCAGTTTGGGTGTTTGGGATTTGATTTAGGGCTTCAGTGTGGAGGTTTTGGATTTGATTTAGGGTTTGGGTGGCTGTAGCAGTTTACTTTACCGTTTGGGGCTGTGTCTTTCAGTGGTTTTGGACTTGAGGGCTCCTTGGCGCTGTTGTAGAAGTTTGGTTCATGTTGGTTCATGTTGCGGCTGGCTAGGGTGTGAGGTAAATAACCATTCGGAGCAGAATATTCCCCGAAACATCACAAAACGCGGTTCTAATCATGCATGACTGCGCTTCTACATTCAGGGGTTTGGGGCGGCCCTAAACCATGAGCTGCAGTGGGGGTTATGAAAGGGGGTTCAGACATTCCTTCAGAAATTTGACTCAGGGTTCAGTGTAAACTCTAAACCCTAAACCCTGGATGCACCTATATTATTTCGGGGGCTCCTTATTATACTTATAAACTATAAAGGACCTTGTACCCTCTTCTACTTATTACGGACGCCTACATTACTTGCACATGCCGGATATGACTTCGTAAGACACGCTGCTGCATTTTGGACCAGGTACAGCGACTGGCTGGCGTGGCCGGTGTTGGGAGAGGTGCGCATGGGTAACATAAGGGCCTGTATAACCCTAACGGTCCATGTACCCAAATAGTATATACTTTGTCCTTAAAGTAGTCCCTATATAGGTACTTTGGGGCCAAAGTATATGCTTTTTGGGTACATGGACCCTTAGGGTAATTAGAATAGGGTATTGGGGTATGTTATACTACAACAATAATTACAAGCCCCCCAAAATAGTACTGGTAACTATTGAGGCCCCTACATTAGAAGCTGTCGGGTAGGGTTTAGGAAGAGAGCCTTGCAGAGAGCCATAACCACACGATGTATGCTCATTACACATGTGGGTGGTCGTCAAAATTATGGTCCCTTTTGGGGTACCCTAAATAATAGGTGCCGTATTATAATAAGGACCCAAAAAGGGACCCTAATTTTGACAACCACCCATGTGGGACATGGTCTGCACGTCACTTACCCCCAAAACAAGTTCAGCACGGGCATGATCTCGCAACCCTAAGCCCCCAAACAAGCATCAGTGTTTCGAAGCATGGGCCTAGAGATGTTTCGAGGCAGCTCATTTCAAAGACTTGAAGGCTTGGAATATAACAGTTTTAGACGATTACCAGGACCCTCTACCTTTGGAACTCCGCACCTTGGCACGACAGCTTTTGAGACCCTTCACCCCTAAACCCTCGACCCCTTTACTGTTTACTGGGCTTGGCATTTAGGGTTCAGAGAGGGTTTTAGGGTGTATACTCTTTACTATACTTGGAGTTATAGTGCGGATCTTGAGTGGAGTGCGATAGTGGAGCTTCTGAAAAATACCTTCCAAGGTTCGCATCCTGCGACTGGCGCCTGACAGGCAACGCCGGGAGCTGGCGTTTGGGGTTCCGGGAAGGCAGTGATTGGTGTCTTGCTGGCTGCGTGGATCTGTGGTCCATAGAAATAACTGTCAGCTAGGACATGACATCAACACTGCGTTAATCGCTCGACTGGTCATCCCTGTCTTTGAAAAAGAAATTGGCTCCTTGCTGCAGCAAAGAAATGTGTTTTCTCCGAGGTCGGGTGCCGAGAACTGGTGCACCGTGAGATAGCGATGCAAAACAACTTTGCAGCTGACCCGCCGGGTGATAGAGCGGCATGAAGACTCAGTACGCAACTGTATTCCATGAAGGTTCTTATACCTTTGCCCCATGAACCACACACCTCTACTCCTTTCAGGCCCCCTATATTTTCGGTTGTGCTTGGTGTTCGGTCTTCAGGTTTGCTATTCTTTAGGAGCTTTATCGTTACTTCGTGTGACTGTATGAGTTTTGGAGGCGGACCTTTAAGGCCAAACACGAGGGGATCCCTATGCCCACATCGGTCCGGCTATGTGTGTAGCGCTGTGCTTGGCCGAGCTTTGGTTGTCTGAGAAAACAAGCATTCAATCCAACCTATTTGACCACCGACTGCTTGCATTACGAGTGCATACTAGTTGAGTTGATGACGTCAGCACAACATCCGCAACTTCGAAATACCAATGAGTTTGTTTTCGACAGTGTACAGAGGCATCCACCAGGAGGTAATCCATGTCAGCACCCATAACACCACCACCCCGACCATGATCCACAATCACGAGCGCACTGTTATTTCCATGGCATTTCGTTTATGAATGGCAAATGGAGGCGGTTGACATTGATGTAGAAGCAAGAGCTTTTTCTCGGGGTGGCTGTTTGTGGCAGCAGTCGTCGCAATCCAAACCCCAAAACCCAAAGCCTAAACTCTGGCAGTCGGAAAAGAGCCCATGAAAACCAAGAAACAAAAAACTTTGGTCTGTGTCGGCTAAGACTGACGATGGCGGCTACAAACCCTAAACCCTAAACCCTAAAACCACAGAGATGCTCCTGCAATTGAACCCTCTGCTGCTGCGACTTCTATGTTCTGCCAGCATGGGCAACCTGCTTAAACGGTGACCTGAATACAGAGAGTAAGGTTTTCGAGTGTATTACAGTAGCGTTAACTGTATACGGACTATAAGGCTATAACTGGTGCTATTACTTATTAGTCAGACCATTAACCTCAGACCTCTTTTCTGCACACCGCCTGCCTCTTGAGTACTTATTGCCTGCCAACTACTGGCCACAAACTAGTGCCTGAAACGTAACCGCCACGCCACTCGCCACTCGCCATCGACTCCTGCAACACATCAAACCCGAATCAAACCACCATTCAATACCAGACCCTACATGTAAGCAACAGGTGCGGCACCCAACAGCGGATTGTGTCTAATGCCGTGGCTCGCCAGACTTAATTAGCCGGTTAGCCTCGAGAGCGCTCTCGCAGCTATCCGATGGATCCCGAGTGCCTGCCCCGGTTTCTTCATTGGCTGACGGGGCAAGCAGGAGGCATTGAGGCGCTGAGGGTTGAGGGCCAAGCACACCTCCACTCTCCGTACATACACATACATACATACATACACACACACATATACATATATATATATATTTATGTATGTATGTATGTATGTACAGATTGAAATGTCGTGTATATACATATACATACATATACAGCTTGAATTGACCGCGATATAGAATAATATCGTATATCGATATAGACCTACATACAGATATGGGTACAGATGCAGATAGATCTATAATATATATATATATAATCCCTTCCCACTATTATTAAAG